>JAOTRH010025876.1:0-21595 GCA_034768845.1 Heliamphora exappendiculata | reverse complement strand
TAATTAGTCAATGATTATAAATTAGGAATGCATCTTTATTAGGTAGACTAATTAGTGATTCATTTATTAGTTTAGACCCTTATAATTTCTGTAAGTAGAGATTAGTGTAATTCAGGATATAATTGAATAAATGAGAAAATTATTTCCAAACTATTCTCTCTGTCTACAGTTTTCATAACCACCTGTGATTTCCCCATTGTATCCTTTCGAATACCTATCGAATGTGGTAAAGGCATTTTCATTTTACTTCTTTCTATTCGTACAGCAGCTTCATAATTATCTTTAATGTCTCCGTCGAGACTAGCAGGTTGATTTAGCTTTGCTTGAAATCGTTTTGGCAAGATCATCATTATGTTGCATTCTACATTTGATGAAATTGACCCAAACTGAATAGCTACTAATTTCTGTCCAAAAATCACCAGACCCATCTGAGTTCTGGCTTTTCCCTTCCTTTTTATCTTGTGATTGAAGTCTTTCTTGATCTTCATCCACACTTGACACCCTCGTTGATTCGTCATTTGAAAGGAGAAGCATTTTCACTTCATCAAGCTTTCTAGCCAAAGAAGCCTTCGATGAAGCTTTTTGCCCCCAGCCCTGTGGTCTGGTTGACTCTTACTCTCTTGCTTAATGTGCTTCAATCCTTCCCTAGTCCTTACCATATTTGGTGCATGTCGACGGGGAGAACGTGGACTTTGTGAATAGTCTGGGTGTACATCTGGTAATCCTCTTGCAGCAAACTTCCTTTGCAGCTTACGCTTCTGAGAAGTTGTGGCTAGTACATACCATCCTTCTGAAGAAGAGAACTTATGATGTCTTAATTTCTCCCATCGATCCACAAGTGGAACCGGAGGCCTTACCATTCTCCTTGAAGGTTCTTCGAAAGGTCTTCCTCGTCGAAATCCTTGCTATGGTGTTGGTTTTCCATAAGGACATTGAGCCGGCCTTCTTCCATGGTGTTTGATTTCTTGAGTTGCTGGCAAACATGGGACTATTGGGTTCCCATTTACAAGAAAAGGACCATCATTTAGCCCATACATTTCCACTTCACAAGGACCAAAGATTCCAAGATCTGGTCCATCATAAATCAACTTATCTCCCATGTAAATTTGTAAATCTCCTCCACCCATTGTGTTAAAATGCAACACTGTTTCAGAAAAACATGTTCTCATTTCTTTTTCAACGATTTCTATTCCAGCCTCTTGCACAGCTCTTCGACATCTGATGCAGATATACTTTTGACCCACAGGTTCCTGCATCTTTGCTTTGCCTTTGTCAAGCTTAGCAATCTTCTCGCGTGTAATTTCATTTGGCAATTTCCTCACAACCTTACTTAGGTCAGCTGATATCATGTTCACATTAAGCATGTGAAGGAATGGATCACTGTTAACCTCCATGATCTCCTTTCCCTTAGCATATTGCAGCATCCCTTTTTGAATTAAATCCTGTGTGGTATTTCGAAATGTTATACAATTATTGGTAGAATGCCTAAAAGAATTATGCCATTTACAATATTTTTTTCCCTTCCTTTCTCTTTTAGGTGGGATTAAATGGCCATTTGTCAAAGTAATGATCCTTTGCTTTACTAACTCGTCGAACAATTCATCTGTTTTCGATAAGTCAAATGAATATTGTCGTAGAGTTGAGGGTTGATTCCTTTTATTTGGTTGTGTGGATGATAAACTTAATGGCTTTTCTATTTTTTTGCAACGTATCACATATAATTGGATTTTTACTAACTATTTGTTCCACATCCACTTCTACATCTCCTTCGACCTCCTAGTAATAAGTCCCTAGAGAAGTTGATTTCCGCTGCATCTCTTCTTTTAACAATCCTTCATATCTAGTAGCCCTTGAGGCTAACTCAAACAAGTCTTTAAACTCCATCTCTTCGAACTTTTTCCTTAGCTCGAAATCTAGTCCGTTTTGGGCTAATCTCACTAATTCAGTCTCTGGTAAGAATACATGACATTTATTTCTCATTCTTTTAAATTTACTAATAAACTGTTCAGCAATCTCCATCGAATGTTGTTTTAATTTAGTCAGGTCTGCCATTGTTACTTCAGGTTCGGTTCTAAAAAACTGGGCGTGGAATTGGTTTTCCATTTCTTGCCAATTTTGAACTGAATTTGCTGGCAGGCTGATAAACCAAGTAAATGCTACTTTGGTTAAGGAGTGTGGGAACAGTTTCATTTTAAGGAAGTCATTATTTCTTACTTCTCCACATTGTGAAGTAAACTTGCCTATATGTTCAATGGTTGATTGGTTTTCTTCTCCTAAAAATAGGGTGAACTCGGGAATTTTGTAATTCCTAGGGAAGCCCAAATTATCCACCCATTATGGATATGGTTTTCGAAACATTAGTCTTTCAGTCCTTCAAAAGGCTGGTCTATATAGATCCTGAAGAATCTCTACAATTTGTTATCTATTAGCCATAAATTGTTGACCCATTATAGGGTTAGCATTCATTGGTTGACCCATCACGGGGTTAACATTCATAAGTTATTCAACTTGTGAAATAAGTTGTTCAACTCTAAATGGATCCACCACTGGTGGATTTAGGTAAACTGGCTCTACAACAAGTGGTGTCAAATAGGTTCCTATTGATGGTCTACCAGTATTTGGAGGTCTTTAACCTTGTGGCCCTGATCCTTGAGAATTTTTGGGCTCATAAACAGGGTTATAATGACCCTAATCCTTGAGAAATCCTAGGCTCGTAAACAGGATGGTAACATACTTGTTGTTGCGAATCTCTACGTGCATCCTTGCCAAAGGCATATTAACATTTGTCATTTCATTCGATGTGGAACTTGTAGGTGCCATAATTACCTCAGAACCAATGATGACTTTCTTCATTGCCATCACAAACTTTTGCTTATCCACATTTGGATTGCTCAACACCTTAAATATTTTCTGCCTCTCTTCTATAGAGAGCCTTTCTAAGCTCTTCGACTGACCATTTGGACCACTTGATTGGTCCACTTCGTTTGTTGCATTAGCCCCATTAGTAACCTCTATGGAAGCTACCCTTTCTTGCACTACCTTATCCTTACGAGTTTGCACAACCATTTTGCTTTCTGACTTAGTAAGAGTCCCACTGGGTATGCCAAAATTTGTTAACTAAAACAAACTATTCTTCTTCGAAGAAAGGAAATTACTCGAAACTATCAAACAATTGCGAATTGGGGTTCTTTTGTCGTGTTTCACGATTTCGCCAGAAAGTAACCAAGGATGAAATCAAAAGTAATAAAGAATTTTATTACTTCGACGGGAACAAGTTACACGAACTGAGTACAAAGATTGATTACAAAGACTAAACTTACTCCTACGAACTGAGAATTGAAAATAACTTGAAAGAAAACGATACATGGAAAGATAAAAAGATAAAAAGAAAAATATCGGCAGTTTGCTGGGTTGTGAAAAGTGTATTCTTGTGTTACTCACTGATCTTTTATAGATGCTGGTTTGCAACTGCTTCTTACTGCCTCCACAACCTTCTCCATCATAGGCCAGCAGTGGGCAATTATTCTCAGATGTGAACAACTGTCTCTGGCACATGACTTTGTAACCTCTCTTACTGCTCCATGATGAACACGCTTCTGGCTAAAGAGAGTGAATAACTGCTGTGTGACACCTGTCCTTTTGAGGGAATTGAATAACTACCATATGACACCTGTCCTCTGTATTACGGGTTTCCCCATTAAGTGTTTCTTTGACATAATTGAGAGAACATTAGGCCGTTGATGATTTGATGCGTCCTTAAGGAATATCGGAGCCTTTTCTTCGATGGTAACTCGGATAATGTTGAAAAGGCACTGGGATTCAATAAGGCTTTTCATGTTAGATTAGCCATTTTACTCCTGGCCGCAACAATTACTCTTGACCCCTTTATTCGACGGGTCATTTGATCATTGTCAAAATAATTTAATAAAATTTGGTGTAAACATATACAAACAAGGATCAATGGTTGTCTTTCCATTTCCTGTTCCTTTCCTGCTCCGAATCCATGAACAAACAGATCAATATCGTTTGACGCAAATTTGAGAGTTCTATCCACCGGTTAAATTCTAGATTTCTTTCTATCCACCGGTAAAATTCTAGATTTCTACTCCTATTATAGTGGATGTTTCTGGGTGTGGTTCCCAATTTGTTTCTAGAAAAATTGTTGGAATGGGTTTTATTCCTTCGAATGCAACACAAGCATTTTAGTTTGTGAAAACTACCTTATAGCTCAGCCCTCTTCTCAAACCAATTTTACTTTAATGGACACGATACTATTATCCATTGTAGATAGAAGGATGAAAAGCTTATGACGATGCCAAAATCCTCTGAATTCTTTCATTCGCAATTCCCTATATGACTTCCATTTATTCTGCTATTACATTTTTTGCACTTACAATAGTGGGTGCAAGTAAGTGCAAAAATGTAATAGCAACAGTTTTGTATAATAAGGGTAGCATTCCCTTCCCAGTTGAAGATTTAAACCGGCATCCATGCATTCCTCTTTTATCTACTTTGCTTTATTTTTTCTTTTTTCGTTTGCACAATAGTGGCAAATGGTAACTCAAACACAATATTGTGTGAATGAGCACTTCTCTTGCTTTCTTGGTGTCATTAGTTGGTACACTTAGTTATAAATCCACCTCTTAAAACACTTTCAAACAACAAAGAAAAGAAACAAGCGAGCAAAAATGCTTAAAGTCAACTCACGCCTTTATCCTTTTACTGGTCTGATAACCAAAATTATGTAGGCTTCTTTATACTGTTTCCTTCTTTATCTTGCACAGATCATGATCGCCTTTTGAGTAGATCTGGGCAAGCCGAAGCAATTGAAGTTTCACACAAGCTCCAGCAGTTGGGTTGGATTCCTAAACTTATTTTGTCCAGGTTAGGAATCTATGGAAATACTTGCACACATGTCAGTTTTGTCCAGTTTAGGATTCTATAGAAATACTTGCACAACATTGACACATGACCCATAAAGTTAATAGTGAGTTGCGTAGAATGAGTGAATGGTTTCATCATTGATCGAAAACTCTCTACTGGTGTCTTTGTGTAGTGATGCTGTTCGGACAAAGGAAACACTCAAAATTATGCAAGAGCAGGTGAGAGGATTTTCGGAAGCTGAGGTACATTTCATTTCAAGCTTTTATTCAATTGCAGCAATGGATGGACAGACAGCTGAGCACCTTCAACACGCAATCTGTAAATTTTCAAGGGACGAGATACTTACAGTTATGTGAGTTCTGCTGACTGTAAGAGCTTCTTTGGCGTTCCATTTAATAGGTGAGGTATTTGTGCGTATTCGGGGTGCATCTAGATGCCACGTGGAAAAGAGAATTTTGATGTGTATTACATAGTATTTGAAATGAGTTCATTGAATTTGTATAGCATCTATAGCGAGTGGGTTTGTATAGCATTTATAATGAGTCTATTTATTCGCAATATGAGTTCATTATAGAGGTTATTTCAATTTTTTTTGAACTCTCACTTCAATAAATGGCTTCATTTTCTTCAATAGCAAATATCATCACTATGGGACATTTGACGACCTTTGTCTTATCCTGACAATACATATAACTAGACAATACAAAGAAGATGGTGTTTTTGTGTCGAACACAGGTTGGAGACTGTCACTCGTCGAGTACCCCTGACAATACATATAACTATCATGGACATTTCTAAGGTGGTGTTTCCATGTCGGACAACTTAGAAGTGTTTCCATGTTAAAACAACATTTGTTGGAGACTGCACTCGTTGAGTACCCCTTGGAAATATGTATAACTATCATGGACACTTCTAAAAAAGTGCTGTTTCCATGTCGAACACGTGTCAGGAACCTACCCTCGTCGAGCACCTCTCTAACACTTGGCAGACACTCATCCAAGCATTCCCTTTTTTTTGTTTTTTAGAACTTAATATGTTGTGTACATTTGGGGGGCACACACGTTCATCGCTTAAACACAGATGAAATAAATTACAAGTATAAAAAATGGTAGAAACGTGGGATACAATATAACACAAGACTAATCTGGAGTTATACCTTTGGTCGTCCATAGATTTTTTTAATTTTAGAAATTTTTTGTGTTAGATCATCTATGTCAACTATGATCCATCGATTGATGGAATAATTTCTTAATTGATTTGTGGTTTATTTTGTCATTGTTGATGGATTGTAGTTGTTATGTGAATGGTATATTGATGCTTAAGCTATGGATTATGGTTTTTTTAATAAAAAAAATAAAAATTAATTATTGTTATGGCATTCGGATAAAATTGTCGAACTTCACCCTAGAGATAGCTATATGGCCTTCCCTATTCAGGATTGGAGCCACACACCGACCATATGTGCATGTAATTATTAAATAGATGTGTAATAGATAAGAAATAATAAAAGATGCAAGCATGGTGAAACAATGACCACAAGCTCCCTTTCCTAGATATAGAGAGTTGAAAACGCCATTCTTTTCAAAATAGGAATGAAGCATTCAATGATCTCAAAGGATCTACAGTTTCTCTCTCTACAAGCACCACATAATAGAGAGAGGCACCGTACATCAAGCTTTCCTCTTACTCCTTCTGGAGCAACCCCTCAGACAAAAAGCTACTTCACCGAGCGAGGCATTACCCAAGAAACTCCAAAAATGGACCACAACAAACCCCATATCTGAGAGGCCATCGAACAATGTAACAATAAGCGGTTCACTGATTCGCCTGCCCCTTTGCACTCGCTACACCAGTTCATAAAAAATTGACCCCTTCCCCTCAAGTTGTTGATGGTGAGAATAACTTCCTTCAATGTAATCTATATTAAAAAAATGCCACTTTAGGAGGAATCTTGGCACACCACACCCCTTTCCAAGAAAAGTTGTAATCACCTAATCCACAATGTTCTTATAAAGAGACGTCACTGAGTACAAGCCATTAGAAGCAGCAGTCTACACCAAGTAGTCCTCTAAAACCTGTTTGCGCAACAAAATTAGAAAGGATCTGAAGCAAGTCTATCACCGAGTTGACCTCCCAGTCTAGCAACGACCTCCTAAACAAATGGGTTCACACCCCTATTCTAAAATCAACACACCTGTAGTCCATCACGAGAGCCTCCTCATTTACTGCCATGTTAAAGAGGCCTGGATGGGTTTCCTGCAATGGTCTAATGCCCACACCAAGAGTCTAGCAGGAACTTCACCCTACTCCCATTGGCCATTATCCACTTTAAGAGCAAAACAAGGATAGAGGTCATCCCATATCTACATAATGCCTTTCCATAGTCCCATACCATAAGTTCCTCTAACAGGTTCCGTAGAGCGCCCATCCCTTTGGCATCCATACTTGTCAACCACTACGTCCAAAAACTACTACTCTCAAATGCTAATCTCCGTAACCAATTACCCAAGGGTTTGTTACAAAAGGGTAAAGACTTATTCCTAGCCAACCCACTTCTTTGGCTAAAGAACCACCTTCCACTCAACAAGTGGTATTTAAACTCGTCACCCACACCTCTCCAAGAAAAATTCCTCATCAACTTCTCTAACCGACAAACCACGAAGAGAGAGGGATATTGAAACGATACATGAAGTAGGTTGGCAAGCTCAATAAAGTATTCTTGATGGGGGTCAATCTACCTCTTTTAGAATGATACTTCCCTTTTCAAGAGGCCAATCTCTTTTCAAGCCATTTAAAAGATACACATAAAGGCAATTCCAAGTAAGAAGAAGGTAGGGTTTTAACATAACATCAAAGGATCACCGCCAAAGCCTCCACATTGGGCACACCTCCCACCGAAATAATCACACTTGTGTCCCAATCACACTCTTGTCAACATAAATCTAAACTCAGTGGTGGACCCATGTTCATTTGCACACCTACAAAGAAATCACTATGGGGTTGTGAGCTATCAAAATGCTTTAACGAATACAAGTATTCTTCAAAATGCATGTAGTCAAAAGTCAGTGTCATAAAAAAAAGGTTGGAAAATACATCTAAGTCTAACAACTCAACATCTCCAAAATCATAATCAATATGTATAATATGTTAGCCACAAGCCATGTATATATTTGATATAGTTTTATAGGCAAGTGGGCAACATTCCTTGTACAATGATAATAATAGCCTTGTGGCAATATCCATGGAACAATGAATTATAATGTGTAATACACAATACACAATGCAATATAATGTATCATGGATTCATACAAAGTCCCTAAGACAATGCAATGAATTAACTCCAAGCCAAATGATATAACCACATCTAATTATAACTACTAAAATATTCCAACTAATATCATATATAAATTAGTACATTCACCTTAAGGATTGGTATTAATACCAACCAAGGTGCCACTCTCCAATATGAATTAGCACATCCACTTTAAGGCTTAATACTAATACATATTACCAATCAGATAGTCGCACTCTAAATTGAGTCATGGTATTTTTGGTCGCCTCCATGCATAACATGTGCATATCAACATTGACATTTGAGAAGCGAACATACCCCATGAATTGCATGAAAATGGTTGGTTTATGTTATAGCATATTTCTAACCCTATTTGTGCTATTACAAAGATATGGAATCTAATAGTTGGTTTGGCTAAAAATCATATAATCTTAATAATTCCTAGTAGTAATAAAATGTAGTCTCCTTAAAATAATAGGTGAAAAGTACACCATTTAATCTCAATTTAACCACCCTAAATAATTTGAAAAAAGAACACATGATATTGACCCAAATTATATTTTGGTCAATTTTTTTAGTTGCTTAGGCCCTAGTTTTCAAATAACCATTTAATTTTGTAATATAATTATATTTTCATGGTTTTATCACCATTGGGAGCTAAACGGAATCATAAAACTTACATGGATTTAGCTTATCAAAAAAAAAAAAAACGAAGAATTTACATGGATTTAATGTAAGAAACCAATTGATTACATTAATCATTAGTCATGGTAAACTTAATTAACTATGATTGGACATTAGTTATTGGGAACAAACTTTATCGACTAAATAATTAACATGACTAATGCCAAATTAAAGCTATTGGAGAAAGAATTCTTTAAACCATCATAACTTTATTTTTAAATTCATACAACCCTTAAATTCATACAACCCACGACCATGAGTTCAAACAATCAAAACACAATTTATTATATATCTCTCTCTACATGCATGTGTAAAGATATTTACGTGTGTTCAAACCCTTACTCTAAATGCACACTTAATTGAATGGGTTCATTTTCAAACCATGTTATCGCATTCGTTCGAAAGTATTTCTTAAATCGGCCAAGTGCTGTCATCAGGCTACTGCATTCTAAGAATTTAATGTTGAACTACCCGTCTGGGGTCTTGTTCACATGGTAATTGCTTATAGTTACAGTCTTACAGATTCCTATAATATGTTCCCTCTTTCTTCTTTCTCCGTCTCGACTTTGTTTTCTTCCTAGAAGCAATCTACGACTACATGAATTTCCTTTCCTTTCCTTCTTTTCCCTCCTAAACTCCCTTTTTTTTATAGAACCAGCATGGATTTCCTTATCTATATAATAAGGGAGTTCAGTTTTTTGAAAATATCCCAGGTGTCATTTTTTTGAATGGTTAAGATATATTTTAGCTTAAATCTACGATTAAGATTGCTTCTCCCAAAAATATGTTCTCTCTCCTCTCCCTATGACCGTTGAACGGTTGAGATTACATTTTGATTTAGATTTCAAAGTCAGATTGGTTTGACAATAAAGGTTACCAAATACATCTATATTTGACTAATGGACAAATCAATTTGCATGCAAATGAGTTTTACTTTCCAAAATATAGAAGATTACTTTCTAATGTTTGATTTATAATTCTTTCTCTATTTTAAAAGTCTTATAATTTATAATGTCGAATATAACTAAATTAATTTAATATTATTTATAGTTAACAAGTATTTTTCTCATGTTTTTATATTGTTGAAATCATAGACTTTATTAGTTGATAATTTTTTGTTTCATGAATTTGTTATTTCAGATGACATAGAAAGAAAAATAAGAAAAATAACAGTGTAGTATTATATGCATAATTTAAGATTGTCATATATATATGTACCTTAATAACATAAGGATTTATTCAAATCTCATTTGGATGTTGATTTTTAAATGAATACTAGAAACACCACATAAAATTATATTAGGGTCAGATTAAGTCTAAAAGTGCCTTTAGGCACATTCAATTTACTAGTGTGTGTGTGCGTATGTGTGTATATAAATCATGTTATTCTTATCTTATTTTATTTATTTATATGTCATTATTCATTTTCATGTTCTGTTACAATTTGTCTTCATCTGCAACTAGAAAAGTAGCACGGTCTCACAAAATATTCATAGGCATGACATAAAGTAAAACTACATGCTTTTAACATGTCCCTGTGTCACGGGGCGAGGCCTGAGGCACAGCCATGCTCAGCCTACCACGTGTGGCACTTGCCAGGTCTCATTGGGCAAGCCCACCAAATTCAATCAACCTTCAGACGAATGCTTGTAGCAACAGAAAACTGAATGAAAGCAACGGAAAGCGAAATTGCAAGCAACAGTGCACGGGCATTCAATTGTAATAAAATGAGCTTTTATTAATCATTGAATGAAGATTACAAAGCTAGGTCGTTGCACAACAGATCAACAGTGCAAGGCCTAGACGTGGGCAATCTCAATGTCGGATAGGGAGACAAGTTCAAGTATTGACCCCTCCCTATAATAACATTTCGGACCATTTTCATTCTGGCAGGAAGAAACATCAAAATGTTTGAGGAGTCGTAATGGTCCGAGTTACATAAAAATAAAAATAATTAAATTATGAGCTTTATATGGGAAAATAGCTCATAAATTCTAGAATAAAGGGCCCACATGATGTGCGACAAATTATTGTCCTATCACTAAGAAAATAGGAAAAAAAAAAAGGACAATGGCACCATGTGGGTGCCGGCTGGGGCGTGCGGCGCATGGGCGCGTGCTAGATGGGGCGCTGGGGCGCTTAGGCGTGCGGCGCAGGGGTGCGCGCATGGGCATTGGGGCGCTATGCATGGGCGCGTGCGCGCTGAGGCGTGCTAAATGCGCTACGCATGGGCGTGTGCGCACTGGGCTATCTTGAGGCATCACGGGGCATTGGATGGCGGCCCGTGACACCCTGGCATGTCATCCATGTATTTTTTGAAGATCGTTATGTCAGTGCGACTGTTCGTTCTAACATGTTGCATGTTCAAGCCCATGCTACTTAGATCATTATAGTTTAGTTTAGAATCTACTTGTGCAAAGGCAATAAAGATTATATAAATGTAGTTCTCTGTTTCTTTTTTTTTTGTTGCTTTTTTCCTTATTTCTTCTTAAAGTCCCCTAGGAGACACCATAACAGCTTATGTCTCAATCCTTCAATAAAGGGACTTAAGTTTGAATATCCTTATGACTTATCTATCAAATATTTTATACGAATACATGGGAAAGTTCTTATCAAAAATTTTATACGAATATATGGGAAAGTTCTTTAAGAATTTCGACCACTTTTAATCTGTACAGGTGTATGGGACATAATAGAGGATGGGAGGAGGCAGCCTCAATGTTCTCAGGTGCCTCTATAGAGCTAAAAACTTGCAATGCTGCTTTGCTTGAAGCTACTGGGAAATCTTGGGAAGAGGTTAAGCACATGATGTTTCATGCGATTTAGTTTGACTAGTTAACTTTTCGTATATATATATGTGTGTGTGTGTGTGTGTGTGTTTTGAACAGTATTCTAGCACTTCTAGAATTCCATTATGTGTTGCATTTTTTAACAAATTCTATCAACAAAATTGTCTATATGGGGTTTGGAGGTTATAATGCAGCAAAGAGACTTACCTTGGGCATTTATATTGGATCACACTTACCATGTGTCAACAGAATTTCAGTAGATACACACTTACCATGTGTCAACAGAATTTCAGTAGATACAAACCATGTAGAACTGAGCGACTGAGGTCGCATTTGCTTCTAAGATGTGTTGAACGTGGCTAGTACGCCACCGCATTGCAATCCACTTAAAGTAGGGAATGGCTTCCAAAGGACTTTGAAATCAACCTTGCAATGGCTTCATTGATATACAAAACTGGTTAGACACATTAAGTTCTATCACTTTGGAGGGTTTTTCTACCAAAAGTTGAACTTAGGAAACAAGCCAATCAAAGTTCTTGATAGGGAAAATCTTTTCTACAAGAAAACTTGGCTGTTTTTTTATTTTTTTATGTGGGTTGCTTTGTAAATAAATTTGTAACAATTAGCACGTTGATCTTAAAGGTGTTCCTTTTTAGTAGAAAGATCTTTTGACAATAATTAAAGGAAATAAATGTGTTGCTTATTTTATGGTTTTTAAGTATTACTTGCTGCTAGCGCTACTAATTGTTGACATTAAAAGTATCTAATAGAGATTCATGGTAAAATATGGCACAACACGGAAGTTAAGTGAAAAGAAATGCCTGGATTGAACTTGTACATTTGTACTTGAAGTTTCAAAACGTGGGCATGTGATAATGTATAAATTTGTTTGTGACAAACCAAGTTCAATGAAAATTCAACTCTTTTTGTAATTTGTACTTACGGTAGTATATCTATATCATGTAATTAAAGATCAAGGGTGAAAACATGCAATTATCAATGTAAGAATAAAAAATAGCTTTTGGGATGGTTGTCTACCTTCTTCAAGTACGGAAAATAGAGATGTTATAACCCCAACACATGCGAGCATGCATCATCCTGACATCAAAGGCATGCAAGGGAAGAGCTTGATATATCAATAGAGAAATGAACTCCATTGACATCTTAGACTAATCCTTTTGGTTGAGGATGTAGTTTGTTACTCATGGCATTGAAGGCGTCTTGCATGCAAGACTATAAGGGTTTTGGGATACTACAAAGCAAGGTCATTCTATTTGGACCTAACCACATTAGTTACTGGCAGTGTTTGAAACTACATAATCAAGGGATAAAGGTGGATATTTTGTATTACCCAATGTGCCATGTAACATGCATGGGCATGTGCAGAGTTTCATATTGGGATTGTGTAAGGGGGTATTGGATTTTTATAAATGGGGACAATGAACACAATAGTGTCATATAAGAGACATTACAACGTGAAGCCATTATGTTTGGGGGCTAATCCAGGATTGGTTTTGACATATGGGGATAAGTTGGTCTAGTGGTGGTGATAACACATGAGATAGAGGTCATGGAGGAATTTATATTAGCATGTGACAAACGTAAAAAACAAAAAACTTAAGATGGTTAGGTTCTAGAGAGAGAGAGATATATATATAAGATGTTGGATAGCTTGGTATACATTGTTGGGTCAATTTCCTAACAGTTTCAGCTTTTGAGACAATTGGTGACTTAACATAGTATCAGAGCATTGGTTCTACGAGGTCTTTTGGTTCAAGTCTCCTAATATATATTTGATTTCCTATTATATTTGTTGTTATGCACTATATCAGTGTGTGTTTGTGCACCCGTTTAGTTTAGTTTATTCTCCTTTCCACGTGTGAGGCAAGATTGCACGTGAGGGAAAGTGTTAGATAGCTTGATATATTTTTTGGACCCATATCTTAATAGCTTAAGCTTTTGGGACATTTGCTGACTTAACACAAGAAAAACATGAAGAAAAAGATAGTGCATGAAGAATGATGATGATGCAACAATGATAAAGAAGAAGAGTAGAATGTATGAAGAAAAA
This sequence comes from Heliamphora exappendiculata, assembly GCA_034768845.1. Classification (NCBI taxonomy): domain Eukaryota; kingdom Viridiplantae; phylum Streptophyta; class Magnoliopsida; order Ericales; family Sarraceniaceae; genus Heliamphora; species Heliamphora exappendiculata. The sequence continues at coordinate 7,875 of JAOTRH010025876.1, read as the reverse complement.
CCAAAGAATAATATAAATAAAAAAACGATGTCCGGTAAAAATACAATCAAATTCTGGTTCATCTTCATGTGAGGATTTATCTAAAATAATTTAAAGAACTATGAAATTTTGTTTTTCTGTCTTATTTATGTTTTCTAGGGAATTAGTGGGAAACTATTTGTCAATTGTGTTCGAGCAGCCATTATGCCAGCAAATATCTCATAGAATTCGGTTGTTGTCTTGTTCAACAATGGAGAGGAATATTTAGTCTGAGATTAGCTCCAAAAGAGCTCTCTTTGTGTGTACAGCAAGAATAGTGCAGCAACAGGAATGGTATCGTGGGGAATGCAGCGGTTGAAAGATTCCATAAAGGAGAAAAAAGATTTAAAGATTAGAAAAATTAAAATATGTATATTGTTCGTTGATGAAATTGCCTTATGGATGAATTAAAAGATGACTTAAACACTAAATTAGAAATTAAGAGATAGACACCATATCTAAAAAATGTAGGACCAAAACTGAATATATGGAATGTGATTTAAGTGAACAAGTGAATAGTGAAACTCTAGATATACCATAGAGTAAACAATTTTATTTTTTAGGCTCGATTATTATGAGGCTAGTGTGGTTAAAGATGATGTGATCTACCAAGTCAAAGTTGATTAACTTTAAGTGGGAAAATATTTCAAGTATATAATTCGATCAACAAATACCAACAAATTTAAAGGAGACTTTTATAGATGGTAAGGTAGACACTGCTTTACACGGAAAAATATCAGGCAACTAAAAAACAACACATTAATAAATTAGGATGCTTAGATGGATGAATGATTAGACGAGGAAAGATAGAATTAAAAATATAACTCTTCATGAAATGGTAGGAGTAGCACTAAATGAAAATAAGTTTAGGGAGAACATATTAAGATGGTTTGGTCATGTTCAACGAAGTCTAGGGGAGTGTAGATGAAATGGTAAGAAATAGTGATAATTCTTTTTTGATAACTTGATAAGATCATTGTTAATATTCATGCTAGGCATAGGGAAAGATCTAAATTGCCTTTGTATGTTGTAGTAAGAAAAGGGGGAATTTGTTGGGAGGTTCCTTAAAATAAGATTTTAATGCATAAAGTCCAAGCAAAAAAAAATTTTCCATGTGAAAGCATACATTTTTTTTCATGCGAGAAGTCTAGCAACGTATTTAATTTTTATTCTAAAACTTTAAAATGACATAACTTCTACTTTACGAGTTTTTTTTTTATATAACCAATATTTTTTGTTACACAATTATTGAACTTTATCTCGGCAAATTAATCCTGAATGTTCTTAAACCTGTTACGTATATATAATATACATATGAAACAATTTTGAAATAATTTTGTTGAAGACATAAACATGTTAAATTTGCCGAGTTAAATTTATCTCTATAATCAAAACTCATCAATTAAATTTATGAACATGAATCCAAATAATTTAGTTGTTAATGCTAGGGTGTCCTCCTTAAGCGATGCATTGAGCCTGCCTTAAGGCGTTTTGGCCTTTAACAAAACAGAATGGTGTAAAAAAATTTATGTAACCGACCTCAATTGATTGTGATAAATGTTTAGTTTAGTTTGGTTTAGTAATTAAAACTGTTTAAAAAACTTCAAATTAATTTTCAATGTTCTTAAGTATGTTCATAACATTTATACGAAACAATTTTGAAAGATTCAATTTTATTGAGAAGATAAAAAACCAAATAAGAAAATCAACAGACATTAAAACAAATTAAACTTTTGAAGTTTTTTTTTGTTTTGTTTTTTTTTTTGCATGGAACTATTGATGGATTGTGGTTACTTGTGTTTAAGTATTTATGAGCCCACTTTCAAATATAAAGTATTACATGTGTACGAGCGACTATTCTATTTGATATGAATGAACCGACCATGTAGCTAACTACTACACCATCTCTATTCTAACTCGAATGCGTTGATTTCCAACATTTGTCAAACCTTGTTACCAACTTTTTCATTTTCTATCTTTTGTCCCCTTCTCTTTTTCTTTTTTAAATTAACGATTATGCTCCAAAGTGTCAAAACAATTTTTTTCTATCCTTGTTGATTTTTTCGATTTTTTTTTCTGTATTGATATGATCCATCACAAAATTAGTCTAAGCTGAAAAGATGTCAATGAACATTGTTCCTATGATAAATATGGACTTATCGAATAAAAAAACAGTTATGAGTGGACTTAAAATAGTAACATCAATGCTAAGCCTGTGTTTGGCTTGGCTTAAAAGACAGACTTTTTGGCTTTTTCTACAAAAGAAAGCCACTTGGTTTGCCTTAGCTTGGCTTTTTGGCTTTTTTCTCTCACAAAAAAGTCATGATTTAACATCTACTTTTTTACAAAAAAGCCAAAAATTCATTAAAAAAAGCTAGTCCAAACACGGGCTAAGAGGCCTTTGGGCCAATAGACTGGGTGCTACCCTCCCAAATGGGAGGTGGGGAGTTCAAAGCGTTGTAAAGTGCAAGGTGTAGGGACTCGGTCCCTTTTATTTTGAAACATTTGATTAAACCTTGTGGATTAATGTTTAATTATGGGAAAAAAATTAAAATTTAATCATATTAATGATTGGTGATAATAATTATGTGCTTGATTATGCATGAAAATAATTATTGTGGGTTGTTTGAACGAGCCGTGGGGCGTCGGAATAAAATTTGGATCATGTATACTTTTTCTTTCCTTAGAGTGCCCCCCAGTGAGAGACCGCTCGAGCGGTCTATGACAGAGGGATGTTTCTATGTCGGGATTAGGGCTCTTCCCTCTCATTATTATCTTCCCTTTCTCTCTATCTCTCTCTCTCTCTAGAACGAAGATTAAGCCCTAAGGTGGGTTTTGGTGGTCCCTTGGAGCCTTCTTTGCTCCCCTAAAGTGGATTTTTTCTCTCTCGAGTGACCACCTGTTGGAGAGTGAAGACACGCGTTGGAAGTTTCTCCTTCGCCACGCGGTTGGAGATTTAATGGGTTAGAGCTTGCGAGAATTAGATTCTCGTTATTTGAGCATCAAAAAGGTGGAATCTATGACTATCATTGAATGCTTCTGTGATATTAGTCGTATATTTGAAAATATATACATGAGAACATGAAAATGATGTTTTCAAAACCCTAGGCTTGGGTTTGATGGTAAATTATGATAAATCCTGGAATTTTGGAAGATTCAAAATTGTTTTAATTTGTTATTGTTGTTGGATATGGTTGAAATTGAAAGATGAGTAGTTAGGGTTTGGTTGTGGGTTAAACCTTTGCGAAATTGGGGGTTTTGGATTAATGGATCTAATAATAAAATTGGTTAATGATTTGGTAAATTTTTGGTTGTGATAACCTATTTACATCTATGAAATCCATGAATTTGGTGATGTTGAATAATGGAATGATGAACTGGGATTTTGAGTAGACCATGTAACTTGATGATCTTTTGGGAGCCACAAAACGTTGATTTGGGATTTTAAGCTAATTAAAACCAAATGTGTGAAGTATATAAAATTGATAATGTGTAATTGATGTTAACCCTATGTGGATTGGGTGTTGACGAGAGGAACCATGTTAGGTTGGACTCGTATGTGTGAATTGTGATTTAATGAAATAAAAAGGACCGATTTCTGGATCTATGGATCATTTAAGTTGGGCTTGAATAGCTCATCGGTGAAAGATCGAAAAACTGCGCAGATTTGGTGATCTATTCATCGGTTAATAACCGAGAATAAGGCGTTAGTCGCAGCGGGTTATAGAACGCACCGTTACTTAGTGGGTTTCGCATGGCCCGGTCGATAGTAACGCGGCGTGGGTGCATAAGCTCATCTGGCATCGGTTCCTAGAATGTAAACCACGAGTTAGTTGAGAGATAAGAAAATGTGGATAACGTGTGTGCGCGTATGCGGGAGTTGTGGAAATTAAGAACTTGGAATGGGTGGAATGAAATCTAGACAAATGATTAAGTGATGGATTTATGAAGGAAAATTGGTTATGTGAACGGATTTTTGGTAGAGAATGGGATTTGGGTTCTTTTTATAAAATTATGTGTTTCTTTTCGCATAACCATCCTCGCATGTCATACATATATTCATTGTTAGTCAATTTTTTATGAGTCTCGGCTCATGTTGAATAAACTATTTCAAGTGATAGCGGGAAGAAGGCTATGGATTAAGGAATGTGGTCGTGAGACGATTTTTTGTAAATGTTGATAGGGTTACATACGTGGTTGTAAACATGTAATTCTTTTGGAACATATCTTGGGTGGTTGTCTTCGGGTTGGAACAACCTCTGGTTGTGAGGCCTTAAGGCCAAGAACTCATTTTATACGCATGAGAGGTCGTTTAGTATCATTTTGATTGTTCTTCGACGGGTAAATGCTGGGTTCTTTAAAGTTTAGAGACGTTCATTTACTCTTTTGGTCTTATATTTATAAAGTTTGGTTGCTTGAAAGGCTTATCTTTATGGATGTTTTGGGTGTGGAAGTTGAAATTTGGAAACTAAGCTTGTGAGAAGAGTCCAGAGCCTTCTTCCGCTCGATGGACCGCTTGAGTGATCTATTGAGTGGTCAAATATACCCCTCGGTTTCTCTATTGTAGGGAAACATTGCTGCAAGCAGTAAGAAACCACTTGAGCAGTTTTAGGACCGATTGAGCGGTCTAACTGTGTGGGAAATTTTTTACCTCTTTGGGTTTGGGACCTACTTTTCACATGAGTGTTTGTCCAAGGTTTTATATTCTCTTTCTACTTCAAATCATGGTTTTGGAAGTCCTTTTACTTCTTAATTGGGCCACTCTTTCTCAAATGATTCTTTCTTGAATGTCTTTGGTGGGTGTCCTTTGAGCTTCGGGCGTGGGTTTTGGTTGAACGGGTTCTCTTTCTTGGTTTCCGGGCCTGGTTCACGGGTCTTGGTGTTGAGGGTGTGACACAAGGTGTTGAAGGTGTAGAGGGTGAGTGCTTGTGTTTTTTCTTTAAAAAAAGTCAACTTGATTTAATGAATGAGAGAAACTATTGTTGGCGGTTATAACGAATTTTCACTTTTAAAAAATGATACGAGTTTGTTAAATTGAGCTTTTGGCCTTTAACAAGTGAAATGAAAAAAAATAATTTATGTATTGATTTCAATAGATTGAGACATGGAACTTAGTTTGGTTTGGATTAAAAAACGAAAATATGTATTTTCCTCACAAAAAAATTATTAATTGTTAATTTCCTCATGTGATTACTTTTAACTTCTCTTACTGAAAATGCACTCTACCAGAGTCATTAAAAAGGATTTCCCTTCTTTCTTTACTAGGGTTACTACATTGCCTTCCTTCCTTCCATAATTGTGCCTCCACAAATTCTTAATTAACTTATAATGTCACAAACACGCAAGTTTCCTCATAAATGTCGATGGAAACACATCAGGTGCTTCACTAACCTAATACAAAAAATTTCCTTTATCCACGGAAATGAAACCATAGTGATGCAAACATAAGAAGATAAAGAAAGATTAAAATTAAAGAAGCAATAAAGTTTGGAATTGATTGCTGTCAAGTTAAACCCACTTGGAACCAATTGATATCTTCTCTAATCAAGTTTTTAGTCTTACTAGAGCTTATTTTTATAGCTATTTAGGCTGGTATCATTTCTTTTTATGTTTTCTAGTATTTCATAGGTAAGGGGCATCTTCATAATTTGCAGAATTTCTAGATATGGAATGTGCTATGTAGAGTTGCACATGGGTTGTGATGTGGATCAATTTGTGTAATCAGAATATTATTTTCTGACTTATTTGATCTTAAAGAGTCAAAGTTTTGTTTCGTTTGTAGGGTTCAAATAGTTGGTTTATGACTAAGAAGCAAATACACGGACATGGGATTAGGATACAACATGACACAGAAATTAACTTAACAAGTCCTTAAGTTTTAAAGGAATTGTCAGAGCCTTCAAAGCTTCTTCAGGATTATGTGATACATCCTTAACCTGGGGTGATACTAATGAAATACTAGGTGTAGTGCCTAGACTTTTCTTCTTCTTTTAATTCAATTTTCTGCACGTTATAGCTTTTTAAAATCCACAACCAGATTTGATTTCTGCATCTATTTGGATCCACTAATATTAATACCCGAAATTAACTTAACCAGTCCCTAATTTTGTTGTCATGGTACTGTTACTTCATACAAACCATTAGATATCCTACTTTTACTAACCTTTCAGTATCAGCCACAAAAAAATCGGCCCCAATAATTTCATTGTTCTAAACTGATTTGGGCACACTGCTGGAAGGTGGTAGGAGAGTTTTCCTCATACTTGGTGTGCATCACATAGTCGGTATAGATTTCCAATCTGGGGAATATACCCCTCATCCGCTGTTTGGCTAATTGGTCCTGCACTTCCCTTAACAACCTGATCAAATCTAGAGAATAGTTAAATTGGTGCAACATCGATTTCCTGGATGATGACATAGATCACTTTCTGTCCCAGTTCTGGTGGGCATATGGCGTGGAAGTATGACTTGTTTGATTATTTTCAGAATGAAGACTTAGAATGTACTACCACCATAGACAATAAATGAGCATCGATTTTGCACTTTTTTTGGTTATTTTAATTTTGATTTTGGTTATACAAATTTAGGCTTTAGTTATAAAATTTTAGGCTACTCTTGTATGCAGTATGGACCGATTAACCATTTATGGTGTGCACCTAGTTGGTGATTTCAATTTCTGGTATTTTGGTTCAGTTTTGACTTTGGTTATGCAAATTTAGGTTTAGTTGCTTGGTTATTTCAACTTTGGTGCTTTGGTTATACAAATTTTGGTTTAGTTATTTGGTTGTGTATTAAATTGTTGTAATTGAAAATGTGTTGTAATTTCCTTTTTGTTTCCCCGTCTAATCCAAAGTCCTGCAATTGCAGGCATTTTCTTTGGCAGGATTTGGCGGGTGGAAGCTTCAGGGCATAGTGAAGCCAAATTCTAGTATGTAGGATTGCGTTCAGTTATGAGTACTGACACTGTGATTACTAAGAAGTGCTCACTTGCCTGTTCTCTGTACTTCCAAATTACCAGCTACTAGGCCTTGCTTAAGTTGGGGCCAGTCACTATTTTTCAAACTAGACAAGCAATTTTTGGGATAGGCAAGGAGTGGGGACGAGGCTAAGTGAATTGAGATGAATTTGCTTCTGCAGGCGACAGTTCAATGTCCAAATTTTTTATAGTGCTTGCAAAAGGTTAAAAGCTCGTTTGATCTGTGTTTCTAACTTTGATTATGTTTAACATTGTTCATTAGATAAATGCAGCAAGGTCGTGTCAGAAATTTATTCTATTAACAGTTGTGATGTGCAAATACACACGTATTTATAAATCATGAATCTCCTCTTGTGTAGCAAATTCACAGGAGGAACATCACCGATGTAAGTATCAGTCCAGTTGTGGACTCCAGATCCATTGCCAGTTTTCCAGTTCTAAATTGGTTTAGGGAAGACGGATGGCTGTCATTAACCGAGTTAAATCAAATGTAAATTATTTCCCCTCATAGTCAACCCTGTAAGTATTTCTTATGATGCTTATTTATCCTCCCCATTACAAAACAAATTGGAGTAAAGCTGCCACTGCACGCAGTATGAGTATGAGCAACTTGAACAAGAATAATAGATGTAATAGATTGGATTGATGGCTATTTATTATTCTCCTTCTAACCAGCAAACTGTCTTTTGAGTTTTGAACGCCCAAAGTCCTTTGTTTCAATTTTTTATCTGTCATTCTTATCTTTTTTGTTTTGGTTTTTGCTTGGCTGGCCTATGATTCATGCAAAGGAATCAATTCCCAAAATATTTCTTATGATGCTTATTTATCCTCCCCATTACAAAACAAATTGGAGTAAAGCTGCCACTGCACGCAGTATGAGT
>JAOTRH010025865.1:0-21597 GCA_034768845.1 Heliamphora exappendiculata | reverse complement strand
ATTGAGAAGATCGACAGGATGGAGAAGGTCCTTAGAAAGGCTAAAGGGATCGAAGAATACATGTTAGATGTGGGAGGACTATGTTTGTTCCCATATGCTAAACTGCTAGAAAAGTTTAAAATATCAGATATAGAGAAGTTTGACGGAATCGGAGACCCTAGAATTCATCTCTGAATGTATGTTGGCACCCTCTCGCCAATGAAAATTAATGACCAGTCGAAAGCTCAGCTCTTTCACCGATCTCTTTTTGGGGCAGCCTAGAAATGGTTTCTCTCTCTCGACGTAGCAAAGACCAAAACTTGGGAGAATATAGCTACGAATTTCATCAGTCAGTATAGTTATAATGTCCAACTAGACGTAACTACCCGAGAGCTCAAAATGACTCGATTGGAGAATCGAGAGACTTTTGTTGATTTCCTGACCCGATTGAGGGGTAAGGCTGCCAAGATGACTAACTGGCCTTCTGAGAAAGAGTAAGTGAGGATAGTGGTGAAGAACCTGCAGTTCCCGTTGAAGCATTATCTGATCGCGCAGCCACTCTCCACATTCAAGCAGTTGTTTGATGCCAGGATTCAAATAGAGGATGCAATTCAGTCTTGGGATATTGAAAAAGCTGAGCTGAGCCAGAAATCCAGGAGGACCTTCTCCAAAAATAACCAAAACCAATCTGCTGCCACCAACCTCGTGTCTCGTTTAAATGAGGTAAAGTTGCTGAACCCATCCTCTTTCGCCCAGCAATCCAACAATGCCCAACAGTCAGATAACAGTCAATAGCAGGAAAGACCAAGGAGGGTGTTCACTCCCCTCAACATTTTATTATCTATCTCCCTGAGTCAACTCGTTGAAAAGGGGCTTATCAAACCATTAGACCCATGCCTATTCCTGATCTCCTACCACCGAGATTTAATGCTTCTCAATACTGCGCATTCCACCAAAGTCATGGGCACCTAACTAATAAATGTATGAGGCTCCGACATGAGATCCAAAAACTCATTGACAACAAGGTGATCCCGCCTCCATCTGCCACCCCAAAGCCTAATGTCACAACGAACCCACTGCTGAATCATGTTAGGTAGGCTGGGGTAAATTACATGTCTCTAGAGGAATCAAAGGACCTAAGCTGATATATTTGTCCAGCATACCTGCCACATCCTTGTGTTTTAGTTACTGAGGATCAGGCAATTTTTTCATTGATTATGACCGGGAATGGCGGGGATGTCATAGAGGAGTGGAATGATAATAACTGGGAAGCATATCAGGTAGCGATTCAAGAGGAGGAGCACAACGAAGAAGATGATTGGCCTTTGAATTACCCAGCCCGACCATATGGGTTCGGTCACGTGCTCGACGACATTACCCTTCCCTAACTTTTTGAGAAAAAAATATATGTGGATAAAATGAAGTCCTACTAGCTGGTAAGAATCGTGTTGAAATCAGATGAAGCAGAGTGGATTGATTTCTGGACTACTCGGGAACAACAAGTAAATTTTATCGAGGAAGACATCTGGGAGGAAGTCAATAATACATGGGCTATAGAAGATTATGAGGAGAGGAAAAGAAGAATGGAAATCGGTGATTTAGGTGATTTGTGGGCGTTTGAAAGCCTTCTGCCTATGAACGAAGTACGGTGGACCAGTGATGAAATAACAGGATTATGGGACCCTAAGAGGGAGATAGAATATCTGACCAGAAGTGGGCGACATTTCAAGCCAGCTCAGTTAGAAAAGAGGTAACCAAGTGGGAAAGAAAAGGAAAATGAACAAGAAGAAGAATATGATGCAATGTTGAAACAGTTAAAGAAGACACAAGCTAACATCAGCATTTTGGGGCTATTGATGGCCTCGCACAAACACAGGCAAGCTGTGCTAAAAGTTTTGAATAAAGCCAGTGTTCCGATAAAGGCCACCCCAGAGCAATTGATTGGATTGATTCTGCAGGCCGTTGAACCAAAAGTTATTTCTTTCTCTGATAAAGACTTGCCAGTAGAGGGGAAAAATCACTGCACATCACCGTTAAGTGCCTAGACAAAATGGGTCCCTGTGACTCTTATCGATAACGAGTCTGCATTAAATGTATGTCCGCTCAAAATAGCACTCTATTTAGGGCTAAAGACGGAGCAATTCACACCGAGCAATCAAGGAGTTCGGGCTTATGACAACACAAGGAGGGATGTACTGGGACTGGTGTCGTTTGCAATATCAGTAGGGCCCTTGAAAATGTCGATCGAGTTCCATGTGCTAGATGTAGCGGCGTCTTTCAACTTGTTATTGGGTAGACCTTGGTTGTATGACCTAAATGTTCAGGCCGTACCATCTACTCTCCAGTAAAAATTGAAACTAATAAAAAATGGGCAGTTTTGACTATTCACGGAGAAGACAGCATTCATCCTCTAAGAGGAGGAGAGAGCACAACTCTGTTAGAAGTTCAGCATAGTGAAGATGATGTGTTGCTCAGTGGTTTTCGGTTCGATGAAGCATAAGCTGTTCAGATGCTGATGAATGAGGAAGAAAGGTATGTCAACCCACAAGTTGTAACAATGATGAGGAAAAGAAATCAAAAGCCATAGATCGACGAAGAAACCAATCAAAAGCTGTCAGGGTTGGAGATCTTTTTCAACCATCAGTTGTCTGGCACGGAAGAGGAAGAGACAGTAGAAGGGAAAGAAGAAGGAAAGAAGGTCCAGGAGGAAGATTGGGCCGACAAGTTTGATGGTAGTGACATGGGAATGCTGTTTAATGAGAAGATAGCCCAACTGTAGGTGACTGATCAAGACTGTTTTATGATGGGTTTCAGCACACCAGTAGACTGCACCAAGCTCATCGTCGAGCAGTTGCAAAGGAAGTGAAGAATTTGACCATCGAGTCTTGTAAGATGCAAGTTGTTTATCCTGAGTCCAAGTTTGAGTCGGAGTCTGTAGTCAAGGGCACATCTATTGGTGCTCCTCTCCCTGCTTTTATTATCAAGTTCGTAATTTTCTCTACTTTTAATGAAATGAACGAAATTTTCAATTACTCTGCTTTATTTGATTTATTTCATATGCTTTTTGACAATTTTGAATTCAACGGGGATATCCCTGAAGAAATAAAACTTTTAATAAAAAGAGAAGAAGAAATGCCTGCCTAACCAATAATTAAAAAAAACTTTGTCAATAAATTTGGGTAATGAAACTAACCCACAAAATGTGCACATCGGTTCTTTTTAATCCTTAGTTGAACAAAAATACTTAATAACTTTATTAAAAGAATTTAGAGATGTATTTGCATGGTCTTACGAGGATATGCCTAGAATTGATCTTGACATTATTCGACACCGTATCCCTTTATACCCCGATGCTAAATCGGTCAAACAAAAATTAAGACAGATTTGGCCAAAATGGGCTCTGAAGATCAAACAAGAAATTGGCAAACAGATCAATGCCGAATTCCTGATGGTAACTGAGTATTCGAAGTGGGTAGCCAACATCATTTCAGTTTTAAAGAAGGACGGCCGTATCCGAGTCTGCGTGAATTTTTGGGATCTCAACAAGGCTAGCCTAAAAGACGATTTTTTGCTGCCACACAATGCCCTATTGTCATTCATGGATGGCGACCTTCACTACACCATGGGGCACCTATTATTATCGTGTAATGCTGTTTGATTTGAAGAATTCAAGGGGCAACCTATCAAATGGCTACCACTACCTTATTGCATGACATGATACATAAGGAGTGTTAGGGTTGATATGTTAAAAATCATAGTTTTAGTATTTAATTTTATTTTAATAAAATTAATTTTTTATTTTATGACAATCTTTATGAGCAATGTGTGTATATTATTTTTTCGATATGCATGGTTATCCGATATTCTGTCTAGTATTTAATCTGGTGTGTAGAGTACGGCTTACACACAGAAGACCAGATTTTAAGTTCTTGCAGAATATAAGTTTTATATTCACAATTTATATGAAAATGGACATGCCATCGGTACGACTGTGGCACAGAGTTTTAGTAAGCCTATCTTGGTTACGAGGAACAAATAATAGCGTCGTCTATTATTCTGACTTTCTGTGCCAGTACACTTTGTGTGTATTGAACGAGATATTTGGGGTAATTAATTTATTACTTACTACTGACTATATAAATTAATTCATACTCCAAGATTATTATGAATAGTGTTTATCCTCTTAGTACTAAAATAATTATTGATTTGCATATATTTAATATTCGTTATTTTGATTCATTAGAGGGTGCGATCTTATATGGATCTATATTCCCGGAAGGGCTTAAGGAATATCAAGATGCCGATTAAATTAAATTGTCAGTAATTAAATTTAATTAGTGGGTATCGAGAATCTTAACGTGGGGAGAAATGGTAAACATTTAATAACAGGAGCTCAATGCTGTAAGGTCTTGAGATTATGGGTCAGAGTGAAATTATAGTTCTTTAGTGGTGTGAACTGTAATTCAGTGTTTTATGAAAATTGTAGAAGCCGCTGCTAGTTTTTCATAATTGCAAATACCGTTATGCGTCTTTCTTTAATTGCAGAAACTGTTGGTAGGTGTTTGTGTTCAACTGAAAGTTTTACTTATAATTACTCTCTAAGTCCCTGCTGTAGCCCTATATATACACGGGCAGGCTAAACCAGTTTGAGATTGATAGAATTGATAGTTCAGATATCTCATATATTATTGATATTATTTTTTTCTTTCAAGACTTAAATATATTGGGGTTCTGCCGGTACGAGTTCTCGGAGGATCATAGTCCACACTACGTTCGAGGATCGCATTAAGGAATACAGTAGAAGATCTGACTGGAGTTTCAACTCAGAATCAAGTTGTAGTTGAAGATTAGATCGATAAGAGGTATTCTTCTAAATTAACTTTGGTTGCACGGGTTTTATTTTGATCGTTATTCGTCAAAAGTTTTATCTAGAGCCCGTTTCGACGTTTGCCCGTCTAGTTAATTTTTTACCGATAATCATTTTTCAAAAATGATGATTTTGGTAGTTTTGCCTCCAACAAATTGTTAAGAAGGCAGTGTTCAGAATAGTAAGCAATAAATAAAGATACCTGGTCGGGAGTCAACCGGTCCAGCGAGACCTAAAGCCGGTCGATGTCCTTCCCCCCAGCCTTCTTCCCCTTTAGCCCTCGGGACCACCGGGCCACACGAGGAATGACTAGAGGGTCCGCTAAGGTGTTCGCCGGGACGTGAAGTTCGAGGAACTCATAGGTCGACAACTTTAAAGAAGAAGATGTCAGCAAGTAGGTAATAACAGGTAACAAAAATGAATGGAGAACTACATAAACTAAGCCATACGTCCCAGACCCTCCAGTATCCCCCGATGCTGAGCTCCTGGGAGAATCGGGTCAAGGTCTGCATAAAGCTGTACAGAGTAGCCAGAGCACCGCCTTCCTAGTCGTACGAAACAACCCGGTCCAGACGAGCGAGGGCACCTAGGTAGTGCAAATGTACGGTATTCTCCTTGTTCAAAAATAAGGAGGTACTGAACATATACATGAGAAAATCCCGGGCGATCCACTCGAAGCGGTGGGGCTCGGTGCACTGAAAATGTCTGAACCGCTTGAAGAACCGGGTATACCGAACTCCGTCGCGATCCATCTGAACAGGAATAGCTCCAAGGAAGTACATCAGCGCATCGGTAGAACCAGCAATGGTTGGGTCGAACGGAATAGGGGCTCCTCCGACCCGGATGTCGATGATAAATGCAAAGTCTAGAGGCGTTAGGGTAGCCTCAAAGGTAGTAAAGTGGAAGGTATTGGTGGTATCACACCATCGCTCTGCCAGGGCCGTCAGCAGGAGTATGAATTGAGTAAAGTTGGAGGCATCAATAATGGCCCGGCTAGGAGCAAGGAGGCATCATACCATTCTAATACTTCTCCAAAGGCAGAATCTCCGAAGCCTCTAACATAATGGCCAACCTAAAAAGAGGAAAACATGCAGAGAATATGTAAAGAACATATCAAGCAAGCAAAGTGCAGAAAAATATCTAAAAGCAAAACCCTAGGTATGTGTATAAGTGACGATCCTTCGGTTCTTTCAAGCCCTAGAAAACTAGGCACCCCAAGCCCTAGTAAACTAGGTAAATCTCTCATACCCTAGGTTCGTGTGTAAGTGACTATCTTTCGGTTCTTTCAGGCCCTAGAAACTAGGCACCTCAAGCCCTGATAAACTAGGCAAATCTCTCATACCCTAGGTTCATGTGTAAGTGACGGTCCTTCGGTTCTTCCAAGCCCTAAAAATAACTAGGCACCTTAAGTCCTGGTAAACCAGGGAAATCTTCCTAACCCTAGGTTCATGTGTAAGTGACGATTCTTTGATTTTTGCACGTCCTAATAAAATACTAGGAACCCTAAGCCCTGGTACGTCGGGCAAATCTCCTTTAAAAAAAAAAAAAAAAATATTTTTCCTCAGATATTTATGTTTTGCCCATTTTGCATTTTTGGCTTAATTTGCTAGGATTTTCTAAAAAAATTTTAAGATTTTTTAAAAATTTTCTTAATTTTCTAGGAATTTCTAAATTTTTTTAAAATTTCCCAAAATTTTTTCCTTAATTATCTAAGATTTTCTAGGATTTTTCAAAAATTTTCTTAATTTTGTAGAATTTTCTAAAAGATTCTAGGAATTTCTAAACATTTCTAAAAAAATTTCTCAATTTTCTAAAACTTTTCCTCAAATGTCTAGAAATTTGCTTGATTTTTTTTATAGAAAAAAACTTCTGAAAAAATTACCCAAATTCTCTAAAATTTTTGAATAATTTTCTTTGGTTTCTCTAAGATTTTTGAACAAATTTTTAAAATTTTCAAAAAAAAGTTCAGATAATTTTTCCTAAATTTTTTAGGACTTTTGAAAAATTTTCTTAATTTTTTCTTTAAAATGCCCATTAAATCTCTAGAGTTTGTGAAATTTTGCTTTAACTTTTTAGAAAATTTTGACAAAATTGCCTCCAATTTTCTAAAATTATTGATAAAAGTTATTCTTCTAGTTTTCATGCCCCAAAAACAAAAACAAAAATTTCCTCCCTAGTTTTGTGTTTTTTCTTAAAATAAAAAAAAATTTCAAACATTATATTTTGTGATTTTTCCTAAAATAATCGCCATTTCTTTTCATTGTTTGTTCAAAATCCTAAGTGTCCTTACTATTTTAATCTCAATTGCATAGGTACCTAAGCTAAGTTCAAATTCCAATCATCATCCACATCATCAAAATCATTCATCAAATACACCAAAATAATTCATCATTTATCACCATAACCGAATCACATTATCATCACATGGGAAAAATTCTAGGCATGCGTCTACGTTTGATATATCATGCTTTGATATTAAAATAGTAAGGATAGAGTACGTACCGAAGGTCGCTAGCGCGAAATGTGATGGCTAGGCTCCCGGAGCAAAACGTCAGCAACAACCGCGTTAGTAGGAGGCTCGTAGCATCTCATCCCACGAGGAACCACGCAGTGAGGTAGTGGAGCATACGTATGTGGATCGAAGCGCGCTGGATGACCCTCCCCGGCATCAAAGTCCAAAAACTCAACCATCGCAGCCTCTGCAGCAGCATCAACAGCTGCTCGCGCCTCCTCCTTAGCAACCCGGTGAGAGGCGCGCTCCGCCTCGAGTACGAGTGCATCCATCATAGTAGTGGGCTGCGTGGAGGTGACCCCACCGATAGGAAAACTGGAAGCCGAACCTCTGAGAGTCCCTATGGAATAACTCCCAGCAGCGGAGGGGCCTTGCCACGCCCCAAATCGTCTCCCTGGCCCTAACCCGCCATGAAGAGAAAAGGGATCACGAATAGTAGTGTGAACATCGTGTGGTAAGGAAAAGCAGAAGGCAAAAACTCTGGAAGAAAAAGAAACAAGAAGAGAGCTTGAGAGAGTCTTGGGAGCGCGAGAGAGTTAGAGAAAGAGTGAGATGTGAAGAATGAAACCAAATCTGCGCGCCTAGGGAGCCTTATGCGCACACGAAAGTGGCGGTTGCCCCCTGCCGTTATGGCGACCGCTATGTTTTCGAAGGAACACATGGCGACCACCATGTTCAAGGGGTTTTTGTCCGACGGTCGCCACCTTCTAAGGGTTTTAATAGTAGCGACCACCATGTCAAAGGGAAAAACGTCGCCAGTCTGTCAATGGTCATGTTAGCATTTTGGGGGGCTGTTTGGGGCTCTTTATATATATTTTTATTTATCTTCTTTGGGTGCATCTATTTTATTAATGTAAATTTTTCTCTTTTTCTCTATTAGCAAAACAAATTTTTAAAAACCATAAAATCTTTAATTATTTTTCTTTAAAATTTTTATTTTTGTGTTTGTTTCTAAAAATGACTTTTGGAGTTTTTCAAAAATAATTTTATAATCTCGGGTGTTTCTTAAAAATACTTCGAGAAAATCTTGTGTGTTTAGAAGTAATTCCAAAAATGATTTGGGGAGTATTTAAACCCCTATCTTTTTAAGGTATTTTCTCCCTCCGATAAACTTTAGTTTTAAGCCACAACTTGGCTTTTAACTCGCATCCCGTCTCGAAATTTTAGGTCTTAAACACGACCTATTAATTTGCAGTTATTATTTCTAATAAGTTTAATTTTAAGCCGTAACTTGGCTTTTAATTATTCTTTATCCCGCACCTCGTCTCCAAATTTTAGGTTTTAACTCAACCTATTAATTTGATGTCTGACTCCTCGGTCCTGCTCATGACCTTAAACTGATCGGTCCTCCTCATGACCTTAAACTGACTCGTCGGTCCTCCTCATGTCCTCCTCATGATCTTAAACTGACTCCTCGGTACTCCTCACGACTCTAAACTAACTCGTCGGTCCTCCTCATGACCTTAAATTGACTCGTCGGTCCTCCTCATGTCCTCCTCATGATCTTAAACTGACTCGTCGGTCCTTCTCATGACCCTAAATTGACTCGTCGGTTCTCCTCATGTCCTCCTCATGATTTTAAATTGACTCCTCGGTCCTCCTCACGACCCTAAACTGACTCGTCGGCCCTTCTCATAACCCTAAACTGACTCATCGGTCCTCCTCACGACTCTAAACTGACTCATCGGTCCTCCTCACGATCCTAAACTGACTCGTTAATCCTCCTCATGACCTTAAATTAACTCGTCGGTCCTCCTCATGAACTTAAACTAACTCGTCGGTCCTCCTCACGACCCTAAATTGACTCGTCAATCCTCCTCATGACCTTATCATGACCTTAAACTGACTCAGCGGTCCTTCTCATGACCCTAAACTGACTCGTTGGTCCTTCTCAAGACGTTAAACTGACTCGTATGTCCGTATTACACTATACTTGTCATGCATCATATTTTTTATCTTACATCCTTGTATTTTTCCCCATGAATTACATTCTGGTCTGATCCCTAGTAAAATGGGATATGTAGGATGCTCGATGAAAATTTGAGTACGACTAACATCATATGTATACTTGTGTGTTTGTGGCCTAAGATTGAACGCTCAGTCAAAATGGTTATTGTCTCTGGATCTTTGATATAACTTGCATCACGCGTTGCTACGCAAGTTATATCAAAGAGGGGAACCTGTAGATACCCCAATTTGACCCCGCCTAATCTTAGGTGAATTCGATGATGAAAACAGGTGGAATTGCGCCTCAGTTCGATCCTCGGGAAGTGATCCAAGCTCGATATTTGAACCTGAAACCTTTAAACCAATGAAATTTTGTCAAACCATTGAAACTTGCTGCCCAAGTAAGGTGACTACCATGTTCATTGTGGCAACCACCAATAGAACCTCATGGAAACCCTAGCCAAATATGGCGACCGCCACCTTTCGTTATGGCGACCGCTATCTTACATCATGGAGACCTTTCAAAAACATGGCGGCCGCCAACTTGCATTATGGCAACTGCCAAATCCAAATGGCCTGACGTGTCCCTAAAACATGGCAGCATCTCATTGGCTGAAGAACTCTATAAATACCATACCTCTTGTACATTTTTCAGGACATAATTGGAGGGTGATGTTTTGAGAGTGAAGCTCTGCCGAGGTGCCAAGCAATTTCGAGTCCCGTCGCCGAACCCCTACCGAAATATCGAATTTCGAACCTCCTACATTGAAGCCTTGCTTGGATCGCCACCTGAGGATTGACCTATTGAACCACATTCCCAACTTGAGAATTCTCCGGCAATCTAGGTACCTCGTTTGGGTCCCCAATCATTCTAAACTCCATTTCCTCTCTATTGAAGTGATTAGGTTAATTTCCAATTCCAATTTGTGCAATTAACCTTGTTTATTATTTAAATTGCCTTATGTAATTTTCTTATCTAATTTGTTTATTAGTTAGTTGTTAACTTCTTTACAATCACACTTAACATATTTGTTATTTTTTTTCTTTCATTAAATTATTAATTAGTGCTAACATATTTTGGTAATTACAACTTAATAATGTTGTTAATTATTATAATAATGCACTTATATTTATGTGAATGTAGTAATTAATACTACATTTCATATTTAAGTTAAGTAGTTATTTTTAATTTCTTTTATCTTTCTAGTATTAGTTTAATCTTTTTTACTACAATTTATTTTTATTTCATTTTCTTTTCTAATAATATTAATCAGATGTCCTTATCTTTTAAGTATTAGTTTAATGTTCTTTTTCTTTTCTTGTAATATAGCTTTAATTTCTTTTCTTCTTCTTAAGTCCACTTTTCTTTAACACTAATGTTCTATTTTATTTTCTTCTCTTTCTAACTTTTCTTTTTCTTTTCTTTTTCTTTTCTTTTTCATAATAGTCAAATTTCTTTTTCTAATTTTTTTTTTCTTTACTAACTTTAAATTCTCTTATAATGTCCTATTTCTTCTTCTCTTAATATTAATTTAATCTTCTCTTTATTAGTATTTCTTTTCTTTTAATGTTAGTATTTTTTTTTTCTTTTAAAGCTCTATTTTTTTATGAATAGTTTTATTTTCTTTTCATAACATTTTATCTCATCTTTTCTTTCTTATTCTTTATTAAACTCAAAAATCGTAAAAAGTCTTTAAATCTCATTCTCATTCTTTAAATGTAATTTTTTTTTTTGTTTTGTTTTCCTTTTGTTTTAAGTATAGAATATAAATAGTTAGAATCTCATTTCCTAATATGACTTTTTTTAAAAACTCTTTTCATAAATTTCTTTTATAAACTTTCTTTTAAAATTCTTTTTATGCATCTTTTATTTTGTATTTCTCATTTCTTTTACTAATTCATCATATTAATGTATGTTTTTGTTTCTTAACTTGAAAGTATGTTTAAAGTAGTTTAATTTACCTTTTATAGTAAATTCATGTCTAGATAGTTTTGACAATTTCTAGCATGTGTTGTAGGCAAATCATGATAATTAGCTTATTTTTATGAATATTACATGTGGGAGTGTTCCATGTATCCTTTAGTTAGAAATTGCATATTATAAGATTTAGAATTTCATCCTTTTATTTGTCTTGATTTGGAGTGCTATGTACATATGTTATATATTTTTTCATATTTGATTTTGGATATTTTCTCTTTGTCTTTATTTTCTTAAGTTGCATACATTTAAAAAATTTTATTAAAGAACCAATGATGATTAGTAGAGGCCAACCTTATGGTTGGGCGAACGGAATGCCTAACACCTTCCCCGATTCGTACCTTAGCTCTTGAACCCTCTTTATCTGGTTAAAATGCTTTAAGATCAGTAGCCATTTTTTAGTTTTTCTTAGTTTTTCTCAAAAACTAAGTGGCGACTTTATTTTTAACAAAAAGGATTTTCAAAATTTGAATTTTAAGGTGTTAAAATAATTTTCAAACATCTTTAAATCCTCTTATTTTTAAAATATTTTCAAAACCCCTAAATCCCAACGCCACACCATCTAGTTAAATTTTTTTACCGAAAATCGTTTACAAAAATAATAATCTTGGCAGTATTGCCTCGAACATTCGGTCTACCGGCCTACGTCCTTGCCTCAAGCTAACTACTATGAGAATTCCACAAAATACTCCTTTAGTAGGCGGAGCAGTCTCTCTCCTTAGTCTAAGCGAAGTAGCTTCTCATGAGGATGTTCCTTCCTCAAGTACACACTCTTTATAGGCAGAGTTCTCTCTCTCCTTTAATGGGTGGAGTGGCCTTTTTTTAGAATCTCTCAAGTTACAACAAGAATAACAAGAAATTCAAATAGGATTATATAATGAATAAGCTCCTTCAGTGAGCAAATGTTTACAAATATAGCACACTAATGTTCACTGTAAAGGATATATAAGTGAGAAACTCAACGGAAGAATTCGAAGGTTTTTTCTAAAAAATAATTCATAAAAATGAAGAATTTGAAGCACAAACTTGATGTATATGAGAGAGTATGATGGATGGCTTTTCTATATATTTTTCAAGGCTTAAGAGGTCTATTTATAGGCCAAAAACATGAACTAGCCGTTGGGCTAAATGTGGTAATGGTCAAACTAGCCGTTGCAGCCAAAAATATGAATTTTAGTCTGTTCAGTCGACCGGACCAACCTTCAGTCGACTAGATCCAGTAATCAGTCGATTGGATTGTGACTACTCAATTTGCCCAACTTTAAACGACCATAACTCCTTCATTCGGACTCTGAATAGGATCATTCTTGTGTGAAAATTGAAACTCTAGAAGTTTACTTTGTAATGGTTCAAACCTCATAGAAAAATTCATTTTGTACAAAACGTTATGACCAAAAAAATGGAAGGTATGTTAATTTTCTTCACACACCTGTTTTGCATATTTTTGGCCTAACTTCTTTTGAAACATTTTAAAACACATTTTATACTTTGAAAATAATTTTTCATAAAATATTAAGCACCTAGGGTCAAACTAAGGTCTCCTGTGAGCTTTCACACATATAACCAATGGTATGTGAACTTATATAGATTCTAGTGCATTTACACTTAGAAAATCTTCAAGTCTTTCAAGCCTTTTTCTTTTCTTCTTGGTTTTTCTCGTGCTCCATGGATCTTAGCCGCTTGTATATGATCTTCATGCTTCACGGCTTCCACTTTGCTTTCTCAATTGTGCTTGTGTCATTAAAGTCCTATGAACATACTCAATTTGCACAATTAAAAACTTTGGTTTGTTATCATCAAAATAGGTTGAGACCTAGTTAGACCAATAGGGAGTTGTGTTTGTTTGGAGCGAGTCCTGTGAGTCGGCATTCCAGGAGTTGAAGAGGAGATTGACTAGTCTACCTATGCTGATTATTCTAGAATGAGGTTTGGGGTATATAGTGTACTGCAATGCATCACACGATGGTCTAGGTTATGTTCTGATGCGGGGAAGTAAGGTTGTGACCTATCGTTCGCGACAGTTGAAGACACACGAGAAGAACTATCCCACACATGACTTGGAGTTGGCAGTCGTGGTCTTTGCCTTGAAAACATGGCGTCACTATCTTTATGGTGAGCACTTTGAGGTTTTTCCAATCACAAGAGCTTAAAATACTTATTTTTATAGAAAGACCTAAACTTGCACCAGCGACGATGGATGGAGTTGTTAGAAGATTATGATTTTTACTTGCAATACCATCCAGAAAAGGATAATGTTGTGGCTGACACTCTCAGTAGGAGATCTCATGGTTCGTTAGCATCTGTGGCTATGCACGAGTGGGACATGCTTGGAGAGATTAGAGAGTTTGATATATGCCTTGGGCAGATAGCGACGGGTGCCACCTTATTTTCTATAGTTTCACGACCTACGTTGGTTGCACGCGTGCTAGAGATCCAACAGATGGATCAGGAGGCTCAGATGATACGAGATCGTGTTTCTAGTGGAGAGGACACAACGGGATAGATTATGAGTCCATATCAAAGTCTGAGATTGGCTAGGAGGTTATTTGTGAGACCCCGACCCGTTTTATTTTAAGAAATGATTAAGTTTTGATTGGAGTAAGAATCAAAACTTGAGCTTGGTGATGTTTTGAGCTTGGGAACACATGAAAGGTATGTTAAAGGAAAAATATGAGGTTCTAATGGATGTTTGGACAAAAATATGTGAAAAATGTGTGAAGAAAAGTGACATACCTTCACTAATTTGGCCATAATATTTTGTAAAAAATGAATTTTGGTATGAGGTTTGAACCATTGATAAGTAGACTTCTGGGGCTTCAGTTTGAGCACAAGAACGACCCTATTTGGAGTTCGAATGAATAAGATATGCTCGTTTAAAGTCAGACCAAAAGTGCAGTTGCAGCTGAGATCGGTTGAGCGGTCCTGAGACCGATCGAGCGGTCTATAATGGACAGAGGTTATAAATGTCAATTTTTTGGCTGGTTTTTCTATATTATCTTCTCTCCTCTCTCTCTCTCTAAAAGCTTAAGAGTGAGCTAGGGTTTAGTTTTGGGGGTCCTTGAGAGTTCCCATGTTCGTTGGGGGTGAAGATTTTTGCCGTTTCCTTGTCCGAACGGCCGTTGGAGAGCGTGGATATACATTGAAAGTTCCTTTGAAGTTGCGTGTGTTGGGTTTGGGCGACTCGGAGCTCACGCGGGGCTTGATTCTTGATGAAGGATCTTCTTTGAGGTAGGATCTAGACTCTCTCTTGTGGTTTGATTATGATTTGTGTTGAATGTTTTCTTTAGAGAAAATCCTAGCATGTTATATGCATGGAACTAAGACTTGAGTGTGGGTATTTGGAGAAATTAAAATGTGTGAATCTTATGTTGGATGTTCGGAAAGTGTTATTCTTGGAAATGGATAAAAACCGAAAAGATGGGGTTTTGTTACCTTGATGAAAGCTACTAAGGATTGAAATATTGGAATTATGGGTTGAGAAATGTAATTGTATACAAAATGAACTAATGTTGGTAATGTCTCAAAATGCAAGATTTTTGAGTTATTTGAGAAATTTGGAATTTTAAGAAAATAGTAAATCTTGATTTGTTTAGAATTTATTGTACCAAAAAGGTTTTCGGTTGGGTAATTGATTCTCTTAAACCTTTATCCCCCGAGGGAGATTTTAACTTAGTTTGTTACTCTTTTTTTAAAAGTAAAATTCTTGGCCCAAAGCATGTTAAAAGAAGTGAAAATTCTTTTAAGTATCAAAGATAAAAAAAATTTGGCTTGAAAAAGAATCAGGAGCACGACCGATCGATAGACCACTCGAGCGGTCTATCAGGCGGTCTTTTGGCACACTCGGTTCTTTGGTGCAGGTGAGAGACCGCTCAAGCGGTCTGGGCCATTTTTTCAAATTTTTTTGATGTTTTGCTTAAAGGTTTGGATCTTGGGTACCTTGGCCCTAATTCCCTAAAATATTTGTTTTTACATTGATTAAATCCTTGGTTGGGCCCCTTTGAAAGGTTTTAAACTTGTTGTTTCTTTGGAAAAGAAAAAGAATAATAATAAGAATGATAATAATAAACTAAACTCAGGCGAGTTTGGTATATGAAGTGGGGTAGTTGTGATGAAGCATGGATGGAAAGACTAAATGAATTTTAAATTTATTTGTATATATCTAAGATGGGTGCTTCATTTTTAAATGAGATGCATACTAATGAATTTAATCTTGTGTTGAAGCATGATGACATTGCTTAATTATATGAGAATTATGAGAATTTTCATGTTGAAGTAATGATGCATGATGCATGAGATATGAAAGACATTTTGAAGTACTTGAACATAATTTGTTTTGACTTTGAAATGTGGAATGTGCATAATGAGGGGCTGCGGTCCTGCGGTGAAAGCCCGCGAAGGTTCTTGCATAATGAGGGGTTGCGATCCTGCGGTGAAAGCCCGCGAAAATTTATATATTCAAAGATTAAATGTGAAAACTAAACACTTGATTTTAGTGAATCGTATGGATTGATGTGAATTAAATTGGCCTGGCGGGTCCGAGGTAAAAGACTGAAAACTTGCGCAAAATGGAGACGGCATGCTCACGGGTTAGCCCTTGAAATGTGGTGTTGTGTCTTGGTGAGTTATAGAGCTATCTATTACCAAATGGCTTCGCGTAACCTATTGGGGGAATAAGGAGGGGTGTCTATAAGTTGCGCCCGACGCCGGTTCATTGTTATGATACGATTTTGTGATGAATTGGGTAATGAAAATGTGATTTGGTTTATGTGAAAATCTGGGTGATGAGAATAAATGTGAAAGAAAGGAAAATGTGAAAAGGGGTTTCATGAATGAATAACTTGGTGTGTGTGAAAATAAATCACGAATTTATGGAACTTATATTTTATTCTAGTTGCACCCATCACACCTCACAAATCATGCTTAGCATAGAGTTAGTCTTTATCTTACGAGCTTCGGCTCGTGTATGTATACAAAACCATTTCAAGTTTTGAGGATCCGGGACGATACCACGTCAGAGGACGCATGTGGGGAAAAGGCTATGAGGAAGAGTTAATATTTATTTGTTTTTACATTATGATTGTATAAAAGTGAAGTGGATAATTGTAATAATACCAGTGCCATAAATGAACTCTTTAAAGTTAAAATTTTTGTTTAGCCTTTGTGGCACATATGTATATTGTGAGAATAAAATGTTTTATTTATGATTGCTTAAAGAAAATAAAGTGTTGTTATTAAGAAAGTCATTGTTAATAGCTTTCATGTGGGATAATTTGGGTTGTATCCATGGGTTCTCGGGGTTCGGAGCATTACAAATGGTATCAGAGCTCTACGTTCGAATACCTAGGAGCCGTGGGAATAACGATGACCTATAGGTGTGACTTGTTTGATGAGATTAGGCACCACTACATGGTATGAATTGTGTGCTTGCATGGGGTTTATGATTAAATTGTTTTGCGCATGTTGTGTTTATATGAGCATGGAGATTGAGTCTTAGGGTGATGTGGTGTGCCAATTGGCGTCCGATCAACTACTTTGGGGTTCAAAATAGAAAAGCATTTGGCCGATGTTCTTTCTATGAGAAATCAGAATTAGTTGCCTAGATTGTCGCGTTACTCTGAGGCTTTTTCTCGATCTGTGAATATGCGTTGATATGACGTGGTTAGGTGGCAGGTAGGGTGTAGCTTTTTCTTAGACGGTTAAGTTAAGTTTAACCTCGTTGGAGTTGTGGTAAGCTTGTTATAAGAGTTATGCCTGTGGGGATAAGATGAGTGTGATCTGGATGGTGATGTGCGATTTTAGAGTGTGACTCAGTGGTCAGTGATTGTGATGGGTGTAAGCTTGTAAGATGAGCATAGATTATTTAGTGTATGTTGTGTCTCTGTGAATTGGGATGGCTGTAGTAGTTGCCCGTTGTGTGTTATGCCACTATTTGCTTGATGAATGAGCATGGTAGGGTGTTTAAAACTGTTTGAAGGTTGTTTCTCGTGGTTGGATGTGAAGTGTGATTTTGGGCGTGTTAAGGATTATGTACGTCATGAGCCATGCTATGTCTTGATTCGTACTATGTCATGAGCCATGTGCCCCGAGATTAGGTATGGACGGGAGCGTAATAATCTCTTGCCTAAGGTGTGTTAGAAAGTTTAAGCTTAGACTATGTTTGAGATGTCCCTTACCCTGTGAGGTGTTGTTAGTAGCTATCGTAATGCCAGATAGTTTTAAAAGTCAATGGATGACCAATGAGTTTCTTTTAAGGCGTATTGTTAAGTAACATCTTTTGATAGGAGTTGGGAGTTGTGCGATGATGAGTAAGTGGGTTGGAGATGTTGTCGAGGGGTAGATTCTCAAGTGGTATACATGTATGTATGGGAAGATATATATTGGTGATAGTTGCAATGTGATGAATGATGATTCGAGGTTGTTTGAGAAGTTTCACGAAATAGAGTTTTGTGACTTGGGTTGTTGTTCTCTAGATAAGAAGACTATGTGGGAGACATGGTGTAGGGTAAGAATGTGAGTGTGAGTATGTGAGATTTGAAGGGCATGTGGTAGGTATTACTGGTGCGGCTGACTCAGTCATCTTAGGACAACGTGTGGATGGGCAGCGACCCCTTAAGAGAAGGATGGTTGTGGTCGGCATTTGGCTTAAAATCTAGAAGTAGCGGTGTTGTGTAACCCTTAGATGGTGAGTGATAGGATGGTGCCTGTGGTTTAGAATTGATAAGCGAGGTTCGTTTTGTTCGTGTGGCATGTGATTACTTTCATGTTTGGATAGTTATGTGCCGATGGTACTAGTGAAGTGGCATAAGAGACATATTACCGATTAATGTTTAGTGTTTCGATGGGTGTACTAGAGTTATGAGCTCGAGACTATTACGTGATTTTGTCTACCCGTTTGATTGTTACCTACCTTTTTGGATTTGAGCTAGTGTGATGTGACTCGCAAGGAGATGTTATAAAGTGATGTAAGTATGTATAACATTGTGCATTGATGAATAGACGGTGAGAGATTTTGTGGATACGTGAGATGCGTCGTTAGGAGGTGAAAGAGTGAACAACGATTGAAATTCGTAAGTGAAGATCTGAGTATGAGGATCTAATGTGACGAGAAACACACTCATTATGAATGGCGGTCAAAAATGTTTGTATTAAGATGTCCAGTGCCTTTACAAGGACTAGTGGTTAACCTCCTTCTTAACTAAGTGAATAATGGTGGCCCAAAGAGGTAGTGACGTGGAGTAAGAGCCAAAAGCTGACTCGTGATTTCCCTAGCTGGAGAAATGTTTTATGGTTGATTAACCAGTGTGATTATTATTCTTGATAGGAATAAAGCATTAGAATCGTAGGAGTGTGGGTCCGTTTACCCGTAGTTTCTTGAAGAGTCTATTTGCTTTATCTTGTGAACCCGAGCGTTTGGGTAATATTTTGGAAATGTAATTTGATTTGCGCGGGATGTCAATAACTTTGACTCTCATTGAGAGAGAAAGATCCTAGGGGAGTTCAGTGATTGAGTTGTTCGTGTGGTAAAATCCTTAAGTATTAGTTATGTGGGATTCCTACAAGAATGCAAATCCTTGGTTTGGTAGTTATCCGTGTGGCAAGGAGATTGTGATTGGGTACCGTGTTGGGTGCATAAGATTTAAAGGGAACGTAGAAAGGTTTGATAGTGTGGTTAACCTAGTGCCGAGATGGTGTATCCTGAATGTGATATGTTTGGAGGTAATTGTGTTCGACCTTAGGTTAAAAAATAAGTACTGTGTAGGAGAACGAAGTGTGGAGTAATAAGATTCGGTAATGTACTGTGTAGCTTGGATGGCCTGAAGCGATAGACGAGAAAGTAAGTGTTAAGGTGTCAGCGACAGGTATGTACTCGAAGACCGAAAGTGTGGGAGGCATCTGCATGGTCGTGGGAGTTATTAGTGACTTTGGATGAGAAGTCTCAAGAGTGGGTCTCCTTCATTTGATGTCATGCGGTTCCTATGTGAGTTGCTTAAACAGTGGGCTCGAGGCTGTGATATAGCTGTGGTTTGCCGAGTGGAAGTTAGGTTAGTGAAATGCAATCTTGTGAAGTGAGGTCTTGGCGCAATGGGATGTGTTGTATGAGGTATAAGGATAGATGGAGTTCGCGTGTGTTCGAATGAAGTTTGAGAGTTGAAGGCTTAGCGTAGCGGGTGATCTAGATATCGTAATCGGGATCGTGGGTTGATTCTTGGTCTGGTTATCTTTGGGGAGATGAAAGTAGCTGTGAATTAGTATCCGTGTTGTGATCCGTAAGTTGTGCCTCGGGAATGGGCTCTACCGGAGTCGGATGCTCAGAGAATTAAGTTCCTCGTGGATTTTTAGGATGGAGTTTATTTACTCTACCATGTAAGTGTAAGAATGTGGGGTTGTGTTCACCGTGAGATAGGCTCGGTAAATCAAGAATGTTTGTCCTTGCTGAAAAAGAGGTTAATGTTGAGACGTAGAGTCTTTTCTTCAATGATTAACAAAGGATTGTTAACCGTTGTTTGTAGCTTATTTTAGGTGGTGTGAAGTATGGTTGCACCTCTAGCTTTCAGTGGAATGGGAAATTTGTGGAAACCTTGCGGCTGGGTCCTTCACATGGTAGGTTTTTGATAGACTTATGATTAGTTGGAGTTTGAGTTTTGTTTGAGATTCGAGCTACCCGGAGTTCTAAGAGTCGGGAAATGGTCGTCAACTGTGGTAAGTGTTATGTTTTGGGTGTAACCGTATGTTCGAATTGTAGCCTTGAGAGTGTGAGAAGACATGAGTAAAGAAGGGTTCAATATTTTAGAAGCTTTAGTTGATATAACTTATTGAGACTGACATGATGGTTTGGTTTGGAATGAGTGGGTCGTGCCAAGTTCTGCATAAAAAGAAATTTCTAAATGTAAAAGACAAGTCTTGATTGGTTACTTGACGAATAAGCCTTAGGCTTGGGAACTTTGCTATTATGGATTCAGAGGATCGATGTATGTGTTGATATCAAGGTTTGGGGTTGACATCAAATGACGGTGATTATGTTTGACTTGGAGTTGATGAGTAGATTTAGATTCAGCGTCTTTAGGGTGAGATATTGACTTGTGTAGTGGCGTGCTGATACACGAGAAGTATAATTGAGTTTAAATGGGTTAATAGATACTTATGTTGATTTTGTAGCTAGTTGATTGTGTGGAGTCTTGTTTTGGATAATGAGGTGGAATTGTGGTTGACGATAGAGGATGGAATAGAGGACGAAGGTTTAGAGGAAGAACGTTCTTGTGTACTCCAGGTGGATTAAGCGAGTTTTTTCTCTGAAAATGAATGTTTGTGCAGTTGATCACGGATGAGCCTCTTGTCAGCTTTAGTGACGGCATCGTTAGTATAAGCAGGATAATGATGTGGTACTAAGGTGGATGGTCGTCAGTTGATCCTCAGAACTTGAGTAAGGTTTGTGTGTGAAACTTATGACTTCATGTGGTATGGTGTTGCTGGGGTTGTAACAGAGATTGTTAATGGTTAATGAGGTGGTGCAGGGCTTGAGATTTAGTGCTGAATTTTGGGGACGAAATTCCTTTAAGGGGGAAAGAGTTGTGAGACCTCGACCCATTTTATTTTAAGAAATGATTAAGTGTTGATAGGAGTAAGAATCAAAACTTGAGATTGGTGATGTTTTGAGCTTGGATATGCATGAAAGGTATGTTAGACGAAAAATATGAGATTCTAATGGATGTTTGGACAAATATATGTGAAAATATGTGAAGCAAATTGACATACCTTCACTAATTTGGCCATAATATTTTGTACAAAATGCATTTTGGTATGAGGTTTGAACCATTGGTAAGTAGACTTATGGGGCTTTAGTTTGAGTACAAGAACGACCCTATTTGGAGTTCGGATGAAGGAGATATGCTCGTTTAAAGTCGTACCAAAAGTGCAGTCGTAGCAGAGACCGATCGAGCAGTCCTGAGACTGATCGAGCGGTCTGTGACGGAAAGAGGTTATAAATGTCAATGTTTGGGCTAGTTATGCTATATTTTCTTCTCTCCTCTCTCTCTAAAAGCTTAAGAGTGAGTTAGGGTTTAGTTTTGGGGGTCCTTGAGAGTTCTCACGTTCGTTTGGGGTGAAGATTTTTGCCGTTTCCTTGCGCGAGCAGTTGTTGGAGAGCGTGGATATACATTGGAAGCTCCTTTGAAGTTGCGTATGTTGGGCTTGGGCGACTCGAAGCTCACGCGAGGCTTGATTCTTGATGGAGGATCTTCTTTGAGGTAGGATCTAAACTCTCTCTTGTGGTTTGATTATGATTTGTGTTGAATGTTTTCTTTAGAGAAAACCCTA
>JAOTRH010025854.1:0-21598 GCA_034768845.1 Heliamphora exappendiculata | reverse complement strand
GGGGGTGAGGGTTTTGGTTTTGTGGGTCGTGGTTTTGGGCGGGGATTGTTGTTTTGAGGGCGGTTTTGTGGTTTTCGTTAAATTGAACGAAAATTGTAACGATTTGGGTCTCTTTGATGTTAAAATCAAAACTGATGAGGGTGTTAGTGCAATTTTTAAAATCACATGAGAGTTTTTATTTTTGTTAAAAACTTTAGGGGGGAGTTAGTGAAATTTACCCTAAAAATTACTATAATAGCAAATATTTTAAAAAATAATAATTTTTGCTAATCAAAGCTTTGGTTGAAAAAAATTAACTTTCACCCACCAAATGTTTTAGTCGCAAGAGTTTTTAATTTTTTAAAAAATTTGGCGACTAAATATATTGGTCGCCAATTAACACTTTTTCCGACTAAGATTCTTTGGCGACGAAATTATTTGTTGGAGAAGGTATCTACTCTGACTAAAATTTTGGTCGGAAAAAGTCTAGAATTTTTGCCGACCATCAAAAATTTAGTCGTTGAAAGTCTTTTTCGATAGTCTTTTGGCGACCAAAATATTTGGTCAGTAAAAGTTTTTGGCGACTAAATAATGCCATTTGCTGACCAAAATTATGGTGGCCAAAAGTGTTTTTTCTTGAGGTATTACTGTGTTGTAGGTTTAGAGTATCTCAAAAAACAACTGAGTAAGAAATTTTTTGTATTGATCCACCACTTGAGATTTAAACTTTAAACCATATATCCATATAAGTGTCTTATATTCTGGTCAAGTGAGCACTATTTAATTATTTGAGAAACACATTTTGTTCAAGCATAATTGTGCAATTTCATGTATGTGTCCATGACATCACACTTGTGTGTGAGATTCATATGTTCATTTAATTGTTTTCAAAATATACAATAGGGAAAATTACTAAATATTAACTTAAAACATGCTTGGTTATTGTTCTCTGAAACCCATACTTTCATTTGGCCAAAACTGTGTAGCCTGCAATCTCTTGTGGTTAGGCTTAGGTTTAAGCAAATTGGATTTAAGCAAATGCTATTGCTCCCTAAACTGCAATCTCTTGTGGTTAGGCTTAGGTTTAAGCAAATTATATATGTAGCAAGATTTGGTCTGGGATATTAATTTAGTAAAATTTTGGCAGTAGTCCCAAAATGCAGGATTGTGGAAAGAATAGTCCCATCTAAAATTTTTTAAAAAAATTAGTCCTTTGACTTTTATTATATCTAAAATACCCTTAATTATGTGACTCCATTTATTGAGCTCCTATATTCAATCTCAACAATTGTTTCCAAAAAAGGCATTAACTTCTCCCAAATCACTGCCCCTTGCATAAAATTGCAGAGTAATTGATTCTAAATTCTAAATCTCTCGTAATAACTAATTCGTCAAGGTCAAAAGTCGTGATGACTTCTATAACTACGGTCAGAATGTGTTAGAGAGATGAATGGTCGATATAAGTGGTATTGATTTTTTAATAATTGTGATTTGAAGATCATTGTTCAATTTTGTGAAATTAATTCATTAAAAGAGTGAACAATCTCTCCTCTATGCCCCCTTAATTCTTGTTTAGTTTCATTTCAAATAAAAATTTAAACCGCAAACTGATAAAAAACCATATTAATAATGATGAAAATATTCATTAACAATTGATAAATTTATCAATTAGTTTCATTAATAATTGATATAATAAAAAATTATATTAATATTAACAAAAAATATTCAACGACATATTAACCTGATAGATTTATCGGTTAGTTTCGTTGATAACTGATAAACATATCATTACAATACATGAGTCCCCCTCCCATTCATAGGCAAATTGCAGCCGTAGATATACATCTCATGAATTTCTAGAAATGATAAAATTCTCAGTTAATTAACAATAAAAAATGATAAAATATATCAATTTACATATATGTAAACAGCATGTGAATTTAGTTTTGGAAACATTACTCATTAATTTCAATTATTAATTAGGTTGATTACAAATTTTTTACATAATGTTCATTAAATAGCGCAAATTATATTGGTAACATTCGCAATCAATGATGCTAATGCTTGCAATCAGTGAAAAATAAGTTGTCTGGATTTATATTAAAATGAAAGTTCATTTTCTGAGAAATAAAATAAGGGTAAAACAGTCAAAGCAACATTTTTTTAAAAAAAAGCTGGGACTAAATTCATTAAAAAAGTTATAGTACCACTAATTCTCTTACAACTTTCTAAACGTGACTAATTATTAATTATTCCTTAATTTATTTTCTTATTTTATACCATTTACTTGGTTTTTAGTATTTTCTTAATTTTTGGATTTTTTTTTTATTTCTTTCATCAAAGAAATTGATTGAAAAATTATTTTTTTTATCAAAATATAAAAAGTTTTAAAAAAGACAAAAGGTCAAAATAAGTCAAAAAATTATACTTTTTTTACTTACATTTTTTTTTGATAATTTTTTTATTTTCTTAATTATTTACATCAATAATAAAAATATTAAAAAAATCTATAAAGAAATAAGCCAAATGGGGTTAAAATATCTCAATTCTCAAGCCATGCCTATTACCTGTCATGTGCTAACGTGCAAGGCAGTTGGGGGCAGAGCACGTCATGCATGCATCATCTTTTAGGATTGGCGCAACGTACTGGATAATCTTTATCCAAACTGGCTAATTGTTTGGCTCATTGGGATAAATGTTTATTTGTTTTTTTTATTTAGTTTATTTTTATTTTTAATAAATTTTTTTAATTATTTTATTAAATTATTATATTTTTTTATTCTTTTTATCGGATGAGTTAAAAAAATAAAAATATTTAATCAAAAATATAAAAAAATTCAGATTAACAATAAATTAAGTTAGATTAATTATTCTTTTACAATTAGTTTTTAATTAGAAAATCTATTGCTATATTTCAAATATACTTAACACGTTAAAGAAAACACCAACAAAAAAATATCAATAGTTATTCAATAATAATAATAGTATAATTAATATCTTTAATAATAACATTAACAATAAATACTTATTCAAAAAATATTTACAATATATAACCCTAGGAATTAAAATAATAAATTATATAACATTCATATAGCTATATATGAATGAAGCCGCCGGAGTCGAGCAAGGTTTCCGTTCTTGGATGAGCCCTGCGATGAGAGCGAGAACCAGAACGTTGGGACGCAAAAGCTGAACCTATGCTCTCTTTCTATCTCTATCCCTCAGCCCGTCGAAGCTTCTTGCGTAAGCTAACGAACTGAAGCACTAACCTATGGCTCGGACAATGCAAATTACATTACTACCCTGGAATGAGACCAAAACACATCCAAAACCAAAAGCAAAAACACAAAGGGCAAAACCGTCCAACAAGGCGCGTGTGTATATATATAGGCAAAACCGTCCAACAAGGCAGGTATATATATATATATATATATTTGTTGTATGTAAAAATACATTAACTAATATATATCTTTAAGAGATTTGATTGAATTGATACAATGTTAAAAAAATGTAAACCATAACCAACCCACAATCTTTTCATTTTCTTCGCTCAATCTATCTATCCATCCACATAAATCAGGTGGGTTGGTATAGGTAGGTGCGGATTAAAAAATTATTTGCATACTTTTTGTAATATTACATTTCACATCGATATAAGATATAAAATTAATTTAGTTTTTTTTTCATGAGAGATAAACCATCTCAAGGCAGGTGAACTTTTTAAACTCACCTCTAAAGCGTAAAATTTTGGATACCTACAATCACCCGTCAACATCAGATATCGATTCATTCAAAGTGCTTCCAGCGGAAGTTGAACACAAAACTTTCGAGTTTACGACTAGCCCCAGTGACGATAGGGCTAGCCTGACGGGTTATACAGTTAATTTTGTATATAAAAAAACATGTGGGTTATTACTAATAACTTGGTTTAAATATTTTGAACTGTATTATTATGCTATTTATTCAAGTTATTGAGTCAGTAGTTCACTTGTATTATTACACTTTTATTAGGCAATGCGACATGCTATTTTGACAATAAAAATGTTCAATGCACCAAGGAATTGATTCGGTAGAGAGTCTTGAAATTTGAGAGTTTGCACTCTCTAAGATCTCATGTACAAAAAGATCTCATGTACAAAATTTATTATACGTTATCAACTCTCGTTGAGTTAATTTATACGAAATTTGAACTCGTCTTTATTCATATTCATCCATCAAAAATTAGTCAAATATATTGTCGGAACAACTTAAGATATCAAAACAAAAAAAATATTTAGTGCACATTAAATAAATGACGTTATATTCAGTACACCTTATGCTCTCTGACAACTACCGAATAATTACTCAGAAGTGACCAGATAAACAGCCCAGCAAGCATGAATGCGTGGGTGGGGGATACTGGAAAGTTGTTGCTCACAAGTAAGATCTGTCCCTGAACTATGCAGCCTCATGAGAAAGGGATGTTTGAAAAGTCCCACCTCTCTGTTGTTTCTCTCTCTCTCTCTCTCTCTCTCTCTCTCTCTGCCCACTGACACTTTCTCTACTTCGTTTGCCACTTCAATACTCAAAAACAATAACAAAAGTTTTACTACGTAGGCTTTGTTTTGTGTCCTTGTTTTTATCAAATTTACACTTTCACACCTTTCAATTTTTACTTTTTTACTTCATTCGCATGCACGTTGATCTCTAAACTAAAGGCTTTGTTTGTTTGAAGATTAAGGGGTGGGATCGATTAAATTATATGAGAATAATTTTAAATATTTTTTTGTTTAATTTGAAAATTCGGTAGGAGAATTGGACCATTGGGCTTAACCCTCCTAACTCCCATAAAGCTCCCACATGTTGAGACTATTACTATATCTGGATTTCCATGACTATTGCTATTTTATTCTTTTGTAATTTTATAATAACTCTATTAAAATTATGTCCAAACTAAATAATGTATTATTTATTTTTAGATTATCTCACTCCCAACCAACAACAAAACACACTTTGGTATAAAAAAAACACAACAGTAATAGTTTAATCCATAATATTATAAGTACTAATAATCTGAGTATATATACTAATTATTTTATAAAAATAGTCTTTCAAGCAAATAAATACTTAACTTTTTTTAGATTTGATGCTTTAATTACTGAACGTTTATTAATGTTAACCAATTAATAATTAAATTTAGTTTTCTTAAAGCACTTCATGCTGAACTGAGTTTTTCTTTCCTATTTTGCCCTTCATGTGTTATAGCCTTTTCAATTGGCTCGTTTAAAGCATTATAATTATATATTTTCTTATTTTCATGTATACCTTGTTTTTGGATAAGTGGACAACAACATTCAACTTTGCTACATTATTGACGAAAAAGCTAATAATATAAGAATCAAATTGAGAAAAAAAGCCATTTATGTACTTGTTTTTATCAAATCGATGAACACTCTACAGATTTTAAAAATTACTTACTTTGTCTTCATTAGGTAACTTAGTTTTAAGCTAGATTTTTAAATAAGTAAAAATTTATTAGGTGAATTTTAAGAGTAATTTGAAGGCTAAGAATCTACTTGAGTTAAATTGACTTTAAATCAATAGGTTATAAGGCAATACGTCAAAAAAGCTTTAAGTCAGAAAAAAATTGTTATAAATTTATTTTTTTATTTTTACATAAATTTATATCTAATATTAATCTTTTTTGATAGATATCGACAAGTAATTTTTAAAAATATAATTTTTATAAATAAAAAATTGGCATATATAATATTTTAAAATTTTATATAAAAATATTGTAAATTAATAAGAAAAATGCAAAAGGTTAAAAGCCAATAAACAACAAGGCAAAATGCTATGGTTGACTCCCCTAGGAGAAAATAATTAAGGCTTTTTCAGTAATCGGGAAAATAATACAAGAAAGTATTTTACGAGAAAATTGAAATAAAAGAAAAGAAATGAAATATATAAAATAATTAGTTTTCGTCGCTTGTTTAGTTTGAAAGAAAATTAATATAAAATTTAATTTTAACTTTTCGTGATGCATAATTTTATATTTTTTACATAATTTATTTTATAGAAAAATATTTTCTGTAAAAAAAAAGTGTTTTTTTTAGACTCGTATTTTTCTCTACCAACTGAATATACATACAAAAAAATAAAAAAATTATTTTTTTTCTTTCATTTTTGTTAAATAAACGAAGCCTAAAGGACTCTAAATCGGAAACCTCATTCGCACTTTGACGTCTAAACTTTTTTTTTTTTTAATCTGATATTTCCATTACTGAACGTTTGTTAATAACAACAAACTAATAATGGAATTTAACTTTAGTAACAAACTTAATGCTGAACTGAACTTCTTTTTCCATTTTTGCCCTTCATAGGTTACAGTTTTTTCAATTGGCTTGTTTAGATCAGTATTATATTTATTTTCTTATTTTCATGTTCAGCTTGCTTTTAGATCAGTATTACCGTGCCATTTAAAATATTAATTTAATAAAAAAAAGAGTAGGTAACTCTAACATTAAGACCCCCACATATCTCAAAATTAATTATTGCCTTTGATTCATTCCTTTGCTTTTGTATTATTGGATGCTTATCTTGCAATAAGAACCTGGCCTCGTTTGGCAATCTAACTTTTAAATTAAATTTTTTTGTTTAAAAGGTTAAAAATTTGTTTAGAAAAAATATAGAGTGACTTTAAGCCAAATGATTAAAGTTGCTCTAAGTCAAAAGGCAAAATTTTTTACTTAAACTTGCTATAATTTAAAAAAAATTATTTTTATATAATTTTACATTTAGACTTCATTTGTTTCGACGTAAAATATTTTACTTAATTTTTACTGTTTGGCTGATAATACCTATGTAAAATATATTTGTAGTAAAATATTTTGCCTCATTAGAACAAATTTGACTTACAAAAAATTGATTCATAAGTTAATTTTGTAATACACCTTTAGAACCTTGACCAAATTCTTACCGTTTTTAGTAATTCTCGTAGTAAATAAGAATGAGGAAATAAAAGGTAAATCCTTAATTCTTTCCGAATCTTTTCCGCCTTTAATCACTCTCATCTCTTATTTTTCAAATTTTAACTAAATACCAGAAAATATAATTAAAAAAAATTATTTTTACAAAATTATTTTAAATGTAAAATATTTTTCATAATAAAATATTTTACGTCGAAACAAACAGAGCCTTAATATGAATCTTATTTGATAAATTTTGACGAATACATTCTAAAAATATAAATTTTATAAAAATATATTTGTATAATAAAAGTTATGATATTTCTAAAAAAATATAAAATAAATTATGTAAAAATTAAAAAAACTAAAAGCATTTAAATTAAAAAACAAAAATTTTGACTTTTTGTACTTTTAAGCAAAGAAATTTAAAAACAATAAAAAATCTAGACTTTAAGTAGGTTTCAAACCTGTTGCCAAAAGAGCCGTTATAAAGACACATTTATGGGGAATTGACTCACCTTTTAGGTTGTCTACTGAATATATTTTATTAATAAAAATATGCAATAAAAGTGAGTGAATTATTTTTTATTTAGTTAACAAATGTAAGTCAAGAATTAATATTATCTTCTTTAAAATATTTTTTTACTGTTGAGTAATATAATCATAAAAAATAACATTACACAACATTTCAAAATAAGTAAATATTAATTATTGACAATAAAAGTAGACCATTGGCTTCAAAGAACCCGGAAAATTATTAAGCCTAAAGTCCTTAGAATTAAGCCACATAATTTATGGGGTCCCTTGCATTTATAGGTTCTCCACTGAGTCATCCCACATGATCAGATTACTCTTAAGTGTCTTATGAAATTGAAGCACCAAGGCTTCATTTGATAACTTAGTTTAAAGTGTCTTTTATTTTTTTTTAAAATTCTAAATTAAAAAATCAAAAGGCTAATTTAGCTTAAATGTGACTTTAAGACACCATGTAGAGAGAAGAAAAATAATTTGACAATTAATATTTTCAACATTAAGCAAAAAGAAAAAAACTTAAAAACTAGTTTAAAGTAGGAACCAAACAAACCCAAGTAGCCACACCCTTGCTGTGGCCCCTAACTGCTCAAAGAAAGACCTGGGACGATGTTGACAATGTTAAAAGACACCTCATATTACACCACTTCGTATTATACCTCATGTTTTACGCAATAAGCACAAATATGATAGGTTCACATAACACATAACACTTGAAATGGCACCTATTAAATTTCTCTATAAAATAAAATATAAAATGTAATATGAAATGTACAGTTTTAGGACATTTCATTGTATGGTATCCTTTCTCATTACATATATATAGCATTTGCAAAAAAAAATTTTAAAAAATTAATAGCTTTCTTCTTTTTAACTTACTTTTTTTTATCTTAAAAAGTTTTATTTCTAAAGCCATGGTCTCCACTTAAATTTTTTGTTTTTATGAAATATTTTCTTGGGTTGTGAAATATAAAGCACAAATTTTCAATTCTCTTTTAGAATCTTATTACGATTGTCCATATTTAGTAACGATTATTTAGTTTTTAACCTGTTTATTTGCCTTTACTTTTAAACACTGATCAAATATCAGTAGTAAAACAAAATTAATTTAAAAACATAAATTATCGTCTTCTTCTTATTTTAATTTCTTTGATACAATGAGGATAATTTTTAAAATATAACTCATCCCATGAATTTGAAACTACATTAATAACTATTACAGACTTTTCCTGTGCATTGGCAGAGATTATGAAAATATATTAATAACTAGTAGTAGCATTCTGAAAATTGTGACGCTTCTGTTACAGCTTTGAAAAAGATTTTCTGGTCAAGATGGTTACCAGTAGAAGGCTAGGGGAAGATGATGATTACAAAGAATAGATCCTACTGAATTCTGACCTGTTATCCCCTATACGCGATACATTTTTGCACCAATTATATCTCCACATCCCAAATATTTTCCTTCCAGTTTCAAAAACCCTAATTTTTTCTTTCCAGTTTCGAAAACCCTAATTTTTTCTTACTTTTCACGTGGCTCCAACTCCAAGGAAGTCTATAAATGTTGGAGTTACTACGGAGGAGATCTCAAAACGGGTGCTTGTTGCTGTGTGCTGCTCTGCAACTGACGGTGACGACGACGGTTCAGACACACACAAGGCTTGAGATGTTGACACGACGGTGGTGGTGGTGGTGGTCGTCTCTGATGAGCAACAAAGCTGGTGGTTGCAGCTTAGTACGTGTTGAATCGCCACCATCTGTGGTGGTTGGTGATAACGATAGAAGCCGCCACTGACGGCGGAACCGTCCCTCTTGCTGCTACCTGAAAAGATGTACCTCCACCCTCAATTCTCAACCCTAAACATTGAGAAATGAAAATTGAAAAATGCTAGAAATACAGACAGACACTTCTCTTGCATCATGTAATGAGTCCATGCAATTTTAAAACTCATTCCATGCGAGAAGTTGTGTCGGATCTGTTCAAATCTCGTACAAAAATTGTGAGAAGTGTGTGTTTGAATCTTCTGTTTGGGATTGCCCAATAACTAAAAAGTATAACATGTTTGGGGTTTGCAGTGGTGGAGAAACTAGATTGGAAAAACGAAAAATTCTAATTGTAAAATATCTAGTGAAATTGTTGTGCTATGCCCTATTCATGGTGAAGAAACTTGTTCAATGGTTACCGCTAACAACTCAAGAAAATCTTTCATAAAGACTTGTCCAAGAGTGCGTCAGAATATGTGCCTGAGGCCCTGAATCTCTATGCACGTAGCAGAACTCATGAAAATCTTCCACAGAAACCCAAATCTACAAACTGAGAGAGAGAGAGAGAGAGAGAGAGAGAGAGAGAGAGAGAGAGAGACATCTAAGAGACAAACCAGGAAAGAAATCAAAAGGAGTCTGGGCTGCAAAATGACCGCTCGAGCGTGCCTCTCCATAGACGAAACTTGGGCTTGCACTCTCCTCCTCCCCGTCCGGGCTTGTATGACGAGAAGCAAGTTGATCACCCAGTTTTCTCCTCCTACAATTAGCACTTGCACTGGACTGCTCTCTGTATTTCCTGGCCATTATAACATGCCAGTGATTCTTCACTGCATTATCGGTCCTACCAGGAAAAAGCCTGGCAATCATCGCCCATTTGTTGCCGTACGCTCTGTGTGCTGCCATTAACCTCCCCTCTTCTTCTTCACTAAAAGCCCCTCTGTTGATCCTTGGGTCCAACTGGTTAAACCATCTCAACCTACAACTCTTACCTTCAAACCCATAAAAATAAAGAACAATATTAACAAGGCATTTTATTAATTTGTAGTGTGGATTTTCATATATATATATATATATATATATGAAAAAGTCTAACTACACAGATTTCAAGAGTGTTTCTTATCGGTAAAATGATGTGTTATTTAAACAAAATATATATTTTTGTTGGTAAAAATAGTGATGTGTAATTGTTTCTGTATTTAAATCTGTCAATATATATGTGTGTGTATTACCTGATCTTCCTTCCAACTTCTGTGCTATAATGTTCCAGTTCTGAGGGCCATAAAGAGCAACAAGTTCTCTGAGTTTAGAGTCCTCAGCAGGCTTCCAATGGCCTCTAGCTGCACACTGCTTGGACTGCCCACCATCCACTTCCTTCCAGTTGTTGATCACTGAAACAACATTTGGGTGGTTATCCTCCTCTTCATCCTCTTCCTCCTCCATGTTGATGAAATTATAACTGTTATTGTAGTTGTAGTTTGTGCTTTCTTCCATGGGAGCATTAATATTGTTTTCTGGTAACCCCACACCCACAGTGTGTTTGTGATCTCCAACCTGGCTGCTAGTGAAGTTTTCCATAAAGGGAGAGCAAATGACAAGCTTCTCCTCAGACTCAGACTTGTTATAGTAATGAAGAAGCTGTGAATTTGCTCCATAAGTTTGGTACATTGAGAGAGAAAGAGAACCCAAGTTTGCCTCCAACCACATTGATGAAACTGAAACAGGAGGAGGAGGAGGAGGGGGAGGAGGAGGAGGAGGAGTATAAATGACATTGAAGTGGGTGTGATTGGCCATGCCATCAAATTCTTGGTGGAAAAAGCAAAAAGGCAGGGTTGGACTGCTGCAAGGTCGTGTCTATGGCCACAAAAGGAAAAACCAAGTGAAAAGAAAAACAAACTAGAAAAACAAACTAGAACAGAGTGAGAGCACCTTCAATCTTATTCACCTAAAACAGTTATTAAGAATTTCTTACCTCAAATTTAAAATAAATAGTTTAAATTTAACCCAATGCTATGTTGTGTGAGTCCACCAAGTTAATTTAAACAGTTAATTTTGAATTCTAAATTTTTGATTAATT
Source organism: Heliamphora exappendiculata (assembly GCA_034768845.1). Classification (NCBI taxonomy): domain Eukaryota; kingdom Viridiplantae; phylum Streptophyta; class Magnoliopsida; order Ericales; family Sarraceniaceae; genus Heliamphora; species Heliamphora exappendiculata. The sequence goes on along the minus strand of JAOTRH010025854.1, from coordinate 10,306 downwards.
TTCAAATAGTATTATTTCTTTTGAGAGCAAAAAGTGGGTGCTCTAAAACTTCTGAAGTCTTTTTTCACGTGCGAGCCTCCACCCTCTTTTTTTGGTTTTCTTTAAGCCCTGTTTGGGATTTCTAGACATTTTTAATTATTTTTTTTCTAACATATTTTTTTACCTTTTTGAATCACTTCTACGAGAGAATGCAAAAAAAAATATAATTTCGATCAAAAGATTAAAAAAAAGTTTATTAAAGATAAAAATAAACAATGTAAATTCTGACTTATTGCTTATTTTGATTTATTTTTGTATTTTCTAAACTTTTTCAATGGCCTTATTTGGGCTAACTTTATTTTTTTTTTGCTTATTTTTGTCTTTTCTAATGTTTTTCAATTTTTCAAAAAAATTATTTTTTCGAATTGTCTCGAGGAGATGAACTCTGCTACAAAGTATAATTTTTTTATTAAAAGATAAATTTTTTTACTAAAAACGAAAATAAGCAATATAAAATTTAGCTTATTGATTTATTTTTATTTTTCTAAATTTTTTTATATTTTGATAAAAGAATTACTTTGCCGAATCGTCTTAATGAGAGAAGTTGAAAAGTATAAAGTTTAATTATAAGATGAAAAAAGTTCACTAAAAATAAAAATAAAAAAATTAAAATAAGAAAATAAGTAATTATCCCAAATAGAGCAAATATCTTGGCAAAAAAATTATTTTGTCAAACTCGTCTTGATAAGAATAATTGAAAAATTATAATAATTTACCCAAATATTAAGGGCCCATTCGGTAACGTTTACAGTTTTTTTTATTTACAAAAATAAAAAAACATGTTTTTGTTTATGTTTATAAAAAAAATAAAAATAAAAACATATTTGGTAACATAAATGTTTGAAAAGTGGTAGTTTGAGATTATAGATGAATTCAATCAAAATTTGTTTACAAAACAAGTGAAAATACATTTTTTTTATTTTTAAAAAAATTTTAAATTTTGAAAACTGTTTACAATTTTTTTAAAACAAAAATAATTTCCAAATATATTTTTATTTACAATTTACGAAAAATTTAAAAATAAAAATAAAAAATAAAAAATATAAACATTAGCCAACGACACCTAAAAAAACCAAAAATAAGTTAAAAACCAGAAATAGGTTAAATAAATCCTGGGTGTGAATTTCTACATTTAATAAGGACACCGACCTAAGCAACTATTATTCCAAATAGAGTCGAAAGTGAACGTCAGCGCCTACCCTCTCTTTCTTGGAATCAATTTTTTTTTTCATGCAAGTATGGTGTTCAGCATGTGGTGTTTGATTTATTAATGAAGTAAAGTAAATTATTATTATTATGTTATGTTCTGTTTATTTTGAAAAAAATAAATTTTTTTTATAAAAAAATAATTATGTAATTTGAGGTGTTTGGCATAATGAAATTAAAAGTAATAAAAAATATTTTCTTTATCAACATAAAATAAGTTCGTTTTAGGCTAGGCTTATTTTGGTGTGAAATATCTTACAATAAAAATATTTTTCATGTAAAATGTTTTAGCAAAAAAAAATATTTTTTTTTAATTTTTAGTGTTTGGTTAACAATTGAAATACATTTTCCCAAACTTTTTTCCTAAACTCTTGATGGTGGGGGCATGAGGTGTAGGAAAATTATCAGTTACTCCCCGAGTTTCATTATAGGAAAATTATTAGCTACCATCGGACTACTAAGAATTATTGTCAATGTATTACTCTCAATAACAATAAGTGTACGTGTGACAATACCGCATAAATATATCATATAATATACTGAGACTAGCGAAAATAATTAACCAAAAATATTAAAATGGTGAGTTTCTAACCCAGAATAACCACCCAATCCACAATTCCTCACCATTTTCCCATACATGAAACTCACCATTTTGGGTGGTTATTCTTGTGAGATAATCCGAGGAATTATGGATTGGTTGGTTATTTCGGGTTAAAAGCTCACCATTTTAACATCTCAAGTCAATTTATGCAGATTTTGACGAATCTTTAAGAGACTAATTCCAAATACTTGATAGCATTTAAGAGGTTTTAAATTTCAAACTTTAGAAAAAACAGACAACCATGTCAATCCCTTTGGGTTGCTACTGTTTGTAGTTCCGAAAAGTTTACTGCTGTAGTTTATAAAATGACTTATGCCATTATTTAAAAAAAATTAATTTTAGTCTTATGATGTTAAATATTTAATTGAAAAAATATTTTACTTAGTTTATAGTAAATTAAATAGTACAAAATAGTTGTTATGCTATGTTAGTAACTTATTATTATTATATTATTATTATTCGGCGTGTGTGAGTGTGTATGATTGTAATAGTGTTCTCTGAATTTATTATAAATAACAGTTCGTCAACCCATTAGGGTACGATTTCCCATTATTCTTAACATGGTATCAGAGCCATAGTAAAACCCTAACCTCCACGAAATCCTAACCATAGCCTCCCTCCTCCACCAGCCACCAGCAACTAGCCACCAGCCATCCTCCACCAGCCACGCTAACAGCCACGAAACCCTAAACCAGTCACCTCAAGTGTCGCCGACCACCCAAGTACCACCTCCAGTGCCCACCAAAACCCATCGCCACACCTTATCCAGCCACCGCCGCACATCCCAAACTCTAGCCGCACCTCTGACAACCTCCATTAGCCACCGCTGCACCTCCCAAACCCTAACTGCACATCCCAAACCCTAGCCGGACCTCTGATAACCTCCATTAGCCACCGTCGCACCTCCCAAACCCTAGCCGCATCTCTGACGACCTCCATTAACCACCGCCGCACCTCCAAAACCCCTCGTCGCACCACCAGACAATGTCGCACATCCCAAAATAGTGCCGACGACCAACGACGCACCACCAACGACCACGTTAGCCCTTCATTGACACCAACGACCCTTCTACAGCCCTCGACAGCCTCCCTCCAGCACCGACGGCCTCTGTTCTCTCACTTTTCTGCCTCGAATCGCTTTTTTGGCGACTGTGTGATTCGCTGTTTGAGGGTCTTTCACCGACTGCTGTTTGAGGGTCTAAGAGCTACTACAATCGTTCTTATTTTATGGAGATGAGTTGATGGTGTGATTCGCGGTCCATATATAACTGATTGAAGGTGTTGGTGCGTTCTTTTGATTGTTGGTGTGTGTTCTCGTGATTCCTTGAAGTTTGCCATTTGAGTTATTGTGATGCCGAAGGACAGTTCCACAAGCGTTGAGGATTTTCCAGTGAGACCTGATAGACAAGGAGGAATCACGGATAAATTTTCGTCATCCACACGATTAGTGGATTCAAAATTGACTGGACCGCAAACATATGTATTATGGAAGAAAAAGGTATTACTGACAATTGAAGGTTTGAAAAAAGAAGATCATTTGTTTGAAGATCCTCCTATGACGGGAACTGAAAAGTACAAAAACTGAAAGCATGACAATGCCCGATTACTAAGTAAATTGTTGAATTCAATGGAGTCTTCCGTTGAGGTGTTGGTGGCCAATGCCACGACTATTCGTGAGGTGTGGATCATACTCGATGAGATATTTGCCTCGACTAATGATTTGTCCAGACTATACGATGTGATGCGGGGTATCTTCAGAGTACAGTAGGAAGAGCGCCTTTTTTCCAAATATTTCACAGAATTCAAGGTTTTAACAGATAAGTATGATCGGTTGGTACCATTTACCAATCGATATGAGGTTTTCATATAGCAACGAATGCAGTTCTTGGTCGTTTATTTTCTCGCTCGCGTGAACCAACAGCTTGATTCAGCACGTTCCCAGATCTTAGCTGGGTCTGATATTCCCTCCTTATCTGAGGTCTTCAAGAGGATGAGCAGAGCAGTTAGTCATGAAGACCCTCGTATTACCGTTGTTGACTAGGGTGATCATACAGCCCTGGGTGTATCTCGTGGAGAAGGTCGAGGAGGATTTTGAGACAAAGGTCGTGATGGGGGTCATGGTGGTGCAGGTCGAGGTAGAGGCCGTGATAGCGGACGTGGCAGAGGTAGAGGTGGACGTGACAACCGATCTTGCTATTATTGTGGAAAGCAAAGACATTTACAGAGCTCGTGTTGGAAGCTACATGGGCGCCCTTCTTCATCTGTAGCTAATGCAGTGGCAGATTATGACACTACATCATCTTCTTCTGAGATGAGGACTATAGATATGACTGAGGAGGAATATGACCAGTTTATCCAGATGAGGATTGAAAACACAGCCGACACTCCATCAGTTACAGTTATGGGTTATAGACTCGAGTATAGTTACTCCCAGATCATGGGTTATAGACTCGAGTGCATCTGCACATATAACCCTCTCCACATGTACTTTTTCTTCTTATCAATTGACCCCTGAACATAGTAGAGTTCTTATTGCCAATAGAGGAACCTTATAAGTGAAAGGACATGGAGTAGCTGCTTTATCTCCATCTCTTATCCTCTCTGACGCTTTACATACTCCTGTTAATCCTTTTAATCTTCTATCAGTGAGTCGTATTACAAAAGATTTGCAGTGCTCAATAACATTCTTTTCTGATCATTGTGTTTTTCAGGATCTAGTTTCGAGGAGTACTATCAGTAGAAGACGAGTGGTGGGTGGCCTGTATATGATGGTGAGACTTAATATGTTGCATGCTCCGGACAATCATCTCAGCTTTTGGATATACATTGTCGATTGGGCCATCATTCCTTGCCGAGTTTGAAAAAATTGTGTTCCAATTTCAGTCATGCTACACTGTTAGAATGCGAGTCATGTCATTTTGCTAAGCACCTGCGTGTGCCCTATGTGTCCAGAAATAATAATCAGACCATGATTCATTTTTTTAGTTCATTCATATGTATGGGGTCCGTGTCCTGTCACATCTTTATTTGAATTTTGGTATTTTGTCACGTTTGGGGATGACTATTCTCGGATTACTTATCTTTATCTTATGAAGAAGCGTTCTGAATTACCGACTGTCTTCACCAATTTTTGTCAAGAAGTCCAAACTCAATTTGGAAAGACAATTCAGATTCTCCGCAGTGATAATAGGGGTGAATACATTGGGGGCGTGTTGGGTACCTACTTGCGCACCAATGGAATTATTCATCAGACATCATATCCAGACACTCCACAACAGAATGGCGTGGCTGAAAGAAAGAATAAACATCTATTGAAAACTGCATATGCCCTTATGTTTCAAATGAAGGTTCCCAAACTGTTCTGGAGTGAAGCTATTTTGACAGCATGTTATCTTATTAATCAATTACCGTCCTCTATCTTTCATGGTGCTGCACCCTTGTCGATTTTTCTTCCTCAGTAGATTCTTTTTTTCGTAGCACTATAGATTTTTGGGTGTGTGTGCTATGTGCGCGATACGAGGCCGAATCTGATCAAGTTAGATGCTCGAGCTCAAAAGTGTATTTTCATGGGCTATTTTAAGACACATAAAGAATATCGTTGTTACAGTTTAGACTTGCAACGGTTCCTAGTATCCCGAGATGTGGTATTTGTTGAGTCTACTTCATTCTATGCATCAGCGACTCCACCTGTCTCCACTGGTGCTAATGATTTAGATCAGATTCTGCTATATCCCTCAGCTCCCGATTTACCAGTGGCACTGATTCCAAGTCCCCGAATTCTGATTGATATATCTGATGAGTCTTCTCCTATTGTTCCCGAGGCACCTGTAACCTCCTCATCCTCAGGATCATCTTCTCCAGGCCCCAACACATCTCATCTACCTGAGTCAGTCTCCTCTCCGCTGGATCCAACCTCTGATCAGGTAAGTGATCCTCCTATTGCTTTATGCAAGTCTTACCGTAGTTGTCGAGATCATCCTTTATATACTTCGTCATATCGTGGATTGCCTGCTACTGTCCAGCAGAGTATTACTACACTTGATCAACATACTTTACCTTGCTCTGTTGTAAATGTTCTTTCTCATCCAGGTTTGCACCAGGCTATGATTGAAGAGATGAATGCCCTTGAGGCTAATCATACGTGGGACCTGGTACGTCTTTCTCCTGGAAAGACAGCTATTAGGTGTAAGTGGATTTATGTTGTCAAACTTTATTCTGATGGCACTCTTGAAAGAATGAAAGCCGGTTTGGTGGCTAAGGGATATCCTCAGACCTATGGTCTTAACTACTTTGATATATTCTCACCTATTGCAAAGATGGTCTCAATTCGTCTCTTCTTATCTTTAGTTGTTTCCCATCAGTGGCCGTTGTATCAGCTTGACGTGAAAAATATATTTTTACATGGTGATTTGGAGGAAGAAGTTTATATGGAGAAACCACTTGGCTTTGTTGCTCAGGGGGGGTCTAACCATGTCTGTCAGCTACGACGTTCATTATATGATTTGAAGCAGTCTCCTAGGGCCTGATTTGGTCGTTTCAGCTGAGTTGTTCAGGAATTTGGCCTTCGACAGTTATCAAAGGATCATACTGTATTCTTTCAACATACCTTTGCAGGTTGCATATTACTTGTTGTCTATGTGGATGACATTGTTATTAGCGAAAGTGACAGTGAAGGGATTGTTGCGCTTAAATCAATTTTAGGCACTAACTTTTAGACCAAAGATCTTGGTGAACTTCAATACTTTCTGGGTATTGAAGTAACCAGGAATGCTAAAGGTGTGTTCATTTCTCAGCGAAAGCATGTCCTTGATATTCTGGAGCGAGCAGGATATATAAATGCTAAAGGAGTGGACTCACCTATGGAGTCTAATGTCAAGCTAGAGCCGAAAGAAGGAGCGGTTCTTCCGAATCCTGAACAATATCGACGTACAGTGGGACAGCTTAATTATCTTACAACCATGACTCGTCCAGATATTGCTTATCCGGTGAGTGTAGTGAGTCAATTTTTGTCTGATCCCCGTGTTCCCCATTGGCAAGCAGTATTACGTATTCTTTGGTACTTACACAAAAATTCAGGTAAGAGAATCCAGTTCTCTGATCATGGTCATATGGGAATAGAATGGTACTCTGATGCTGATTGGGCTGGATGTACATTTGATAGAAGATCCACATATGGTTACTCTATATTTGTTGGTGGAAATTTGATTTTCTAAAAAAGTAAGAAGCAGACTGTGGTATCCCGGTGTAGTGCTGAGGCCGAGTACCGAGCTATGGCATTAGCAACTGCTGAGATTATGTGGTTTCAGCAAATTTTGACAGAGTTACATTTTCCACTTAAAGGCTCTGCTAAACTCTGGGTTGATAATACATTCGCTATTTATATTGTCACAAATCTAGTCTTTCATGAGCGAACAAAGCACATTGAGGTTGACTGCCACTTTATCCATGATGAATATCAGAAAGGTATTGTTACATTTGGTTCTATCCCTACAGGGAACAGATGGCTGATATTTTCACTAAATCTTTACTAGGTCCGCGTATCTCCTATTTATGTAACAAGTTGAGCTTGGTAGATTTATATGCTCCAGCTTGAGGGGGGTGTTAATAGCTTATTATTATTATATTATTATTATGTTATTATTATCCGACGTGTGTGGGTGCATAATTGTAATAGTGTTCTCTGAGTTTATTATAAATAAGAGCTTGCCTACCCATTATGGTACGATTTCCTATTATTCTTAACATGCTAATTGAGAGAGAGGTACCTGGTAGGCGTCGTCACCGATCGAGATGTATTCATCGCCATCGTGGTCCCCTGAGGTGCTTTAGAGTTCATATCCATCGCCTGTGCCATGGAGATTTCGCAGATAAGATATTTTATCAAAAAATATATTTTACATTAAAACAAACGAAATCGTAGAATATAAAATTTTTTATTTTTTAAAGTAAAAAATATTTGGTAGACCTAAAGAGGCATAGTACATAGCACTTTTAGGGTTGACTCAGCACTCACATTTATTATATCACTACCATCACTCCAGTATAATTATTATCATTCCAAACCACTATCACTCCACCATGCATTGTCATTATTACCATCGTCATCATCGTTGTTACACCCATTGCATCAGTCGCCATTGGTGTCGGCATTGCCATCACTTCTCCACCACGCCACAATCGTTATTGCCATCGTCGTTGTAATTGTTGCACCAATTGAAACCGCCACCGTCCCCACCCATAATGCCACGACCACAACCCATCACCACCACTATCTATTATTGCAAAAAACGAAAACATCCAACAAGAATCAAGCAATCGTATACACAAAAACACGATTTACGTTGTTCACCTAAAACTATGATTACGTTCAAAGAGTTCCGACGACTTTTACTATTATAAGAGGCGGTACAAAATACAAGAATGCCAAACCCTAACAGAAGTAATAAATATAAAGACCACAACCCGATCAAAAATTTTAAAAAATTGAGTCTAACGGCCAAACGGCCCTCACCTCCGTTCCATAGAATAAGCTTAAAAAAAACCCATTTCAATCCGCGATGCTTCTAAGACGAATCAAGTAATGAATCGCATCTCAAAAATAATCAGGCTCCACACTCCTAACACTATCACCATCACCATCACCTGACTATCACCCTCACTCCGATCACTTCTACCATTTTTCACTATCACCACCTATACTACCACTATTACAACCATTAACACCATACTACCATAATTTATAAGATCCCTAACAAAATTTTAAAAAATAAATGTTTTTACTAAAAGTATTTATTTAAATGTATTTTCTTAATTAGTATTTGCCTAACAATAGAAAACACGATAATATACAATCGATTTTGAGGATACTACATTATAAAATAATTCCCGACTTACCCTTAAAATTTCTTCATTTCTCCGGAAGTTAAATTGGTTCTACATGAACCTATAGATAACACATAATGGACTATACACCTCTCATTAAAAAAAGTCATTTTTAGTTTATTAATTCCGTACAAAATAAATATATTATTACACAGGCTAGTGCTCTTTAAAATAAATAAATAATATCATATTCTATTAACCAAACAAAATGTTTCCATCAAGATCGACGAAAAATTATATCAAAAAGATTATGTTGCGATTTGATACAGTGTTTCAGGACTTTATTGGATATTAAAATAGCTAAACAAACAAAGATGTAGAGATAAGAAATAAAGATTGAAGACTAATAAAAAGAGAATATATTAATTTTCATAATAATAAATACAAAGATACAAAAAAAAAATTTGTCACTCATCTACGATTACTTGGTAAATGTTGAACACTCCAAAAATCTTTGAAGAACGACCTGAATTACGCTACTCTTACGATTTAAGTTAAATTATTCATAAGAGTAGATAAAATCTATTGATGGAATAAAAATCCTCATTACAATGTATACATTATCCCAATTTATAGAAAAAATTTCATAAATAACTAACTATAACTAACAATAACTTCTCTTAACTACTCTAACCAAGAATCATATCTACGATACTAAGTGTCCTTTGAGTAACTTTTGTTAACGGACGCACTCTTCTCTTAGAATGTCATTTGTCATCTTTTTAATTTTTTATTCGGACATTATAAAATAATGGTCCCGTTTGGCTATCCCTTACTTATTTACTTATTAGCAATTGGCTTATTTGCTTAGTAGCAAATAAGCCAAAAAGTATTTAAACCACTTTGTTTGGCTATATTTGTTTATTTGTTCATTTGCTTATTTGGCTACCCAAACGAGCTTATTTGGCTTATAAACTAACTTATTTTACTTATTTGGCTATTTAAACGAGCTTATTTGCTTATTTACTTATTTGACTACTCAAACGAGCTTATTTGCTTATTTAGTTTTTGACTTTTTTAGCTATCCAAACGACGTGACTTATTTCTTGACTTATAAACTAATAAGCAAATAAGCAAGGTTTCCCAAACAGGGCCAATATATGGCATAAACAATATTTAATTACTATTCTCATGTCAATAAAATTGACAAATTTTGGTGTAAATAAATTTATTGCTCACTAATAATCACATTTCATTAATAATTTCAAAAATAATTTTACCCCATTGCCAATATTTAGTCCTAACCCCTATAGCTATAATCAAACATGGTAATGAATTTTGAGGGAATTGTCGTTTATGAGAGGTCATCCCAATACCCAACGTCTTGGTTGTCAATGCCTAAAATTTGAACGGCTGATCGTTTAAAGTTTTCAGGTTTGAAATTTTCTAGAGATGTAGGTGCTATTAGTTTGTACATGGCTGTGTTGAAAGATAATCCAACGCCATAAATATATACATGCTCGGTGATCCAGAAAATACATATTTATTAACTTTCAACAAGTACAATAATCTGAAATTACAGAAAAATAAAATAACAGAAACAACATGAATAGAACTTGCAAACCGAGTCCTGCAATT
>JAOTRH010025853.1:0-55150 GCA_034768845.1 Heliamphora exappendiculata | reverse complement strand
CCGCGGCCACTAAATCTTCATGGTTTTATCCCAAATCAAACCCTAACTTTTCATATCACAAAATTACGACTCTCTAATGATAATATAATGATAGAACTACCACAAATTATCCAAAAACACAAGATTTAACATGTTTTAAGTCCAGACCCAAACCGAGGGTTTTAAAATGTAAATTTTTTATGCTTTTCATGTATAAACTCAAATATACAACTCATATTAAACAAATCTCCATAGATAGTCATAGATCTTACCTCTTAGATGATCAAATCATGAAGAACAAGCTTCTAACAAGCTCCAACAATGAAAACCCGAATCAGTGGGTGAAAATCAAGCTCCCAACGCGTAAGCCAACTCCTCTAACGGTATCCAATTTGGAAGGAAGCAAGAAATCACCACCGAATGAGCAAAGAGAGCTCAAGGAACCCCCAAAATTAGATATAGGGCTTAAGGTTTGTTTCTAGAGAGAGAAGATGAAGAGAGAAATGAGTTGAAAAATCCAAATTCTAAACTTAAAATTGCTCTAAGTCACAGACCGATCAATCGGTTCATCGCTAGCCTGCTCACTAAGGAAAGAAAATGTATACATAAACCTAAATTTTCATCGAACACCTCAAGACTCTCCCATAAATCATACGATAATTATTTTTATGCATCATCAAACATATAATTATCATCAACAATCAACACGTAATCAAATTTTAATTCTTTCCCAAAATTAAACACTTTTTCATAACTCACTATAAGACTCACAAGAGGTTTTAATTAATTCTCAAAATAAAAAGGGACTGGGTCCCTACATAGAGTAATAAATTTTTTTCAAAAAATTGATTCTAATATTTGTTAGCCAAAAAAATAATAAAATGACAAATTTTAGAAGAATTAATTATTATTCTTCCATTTAATAAAATAAAAATTCGAACCAAAATGATTATTTAATTTCTTGATAAAATTATTCCATTAAACCAAAATCTTGGATGCAAAAGTCTTTTAACCTTCTCTTAGGCTAAGTTTGTTCCGACAGAAAATATTTTTAGTTCTAGAAAATACTTTTTATGCATTTGGTTGCGATTTTGAAAATGATGGTGCTAGTGGATATGATAGTATTGGAATTGATGACAATGGTGACGATGGTGGTGATAGTGAACCTTGGGTCCTGAATCCCCAAACTCCGTAACCTTAGAACTTCGGACCTCGGGATCCCAGACCCCAGGGTTGCGGGACCTCGAACCCCGACCTTCCCGGGCCTCTGGGACCTTGGGATCACGGACCCCTGGGCCCCAGACTGCTATGACCCTGGACTCTCAGACTCCTAGAGCTCTAAAACCCCGAGATCCGGTAGAATAGTAATAGTGGCGGTAGTGACAGTGGTGCGATGGTAAAGAAGTATTTTATACCAAAATTAACTTATTTTTTATTAATTTAAAAAATATTTTTCATTAACTTTTAATTTTTATTATACCAAACATAACAAAATAAAAATCAAAACAAATGGAGCTTAATTAAATACCATCTCACAATACTTTCATTGGGGATAAAGATAAGGAATTTAATACTTAGAAGAAACTTACAAACTAGGACAGGCTGTATTGTCTCATATCACCTAAAATTCTATACCAAATGATATAACATATTTGGAGCCTTATCACTTGAATAAAAGTACCTAAAAAATCTAGTCTACATAAATATTAGGAAAAGTACATTACCACATCATCATCATCATGGTGGAGAGCTTTGCATAAATATGTAGGATTAATACTTTCCATCTAATAATAATATTGGTTGAAACTAACTCAACCAAGCAAATTATCAGGCACGGGACCAATTAACTTTTTTTGATAATGATGTGACAGTTGTTAATGCATGTGGGCCATATGATTCATGGATATCTACTTTTATTTATTTTATAAAAACCAAAACTGATTGTTATGGTTGCTTAGTTTGGAATAATTTTATTTTTAATAGTTTTTTTTTTAATATTAATTCAAACTTAAATTTTATTTTTTTAGCGTAAGTTTGATTTATCAAATTAGACAAGAAATTAAATTATATATGTCAAGAAATTATGTTTTTCTTATTTGAATTTAATAATTAGTTGAGGAATTATGTATCAATTGGATAACAATTCTCACAAAATATGAAATATATATATATTTTTTCTTCACTTTATTTTTTTCGTGAAATACTTTCTGGCATGACTTTCTCTACAACTCAACAGACCCTTAGGTGGAGCTGATATATTTTTCTAATTAGGAAAAGATCATAAGTAATGTTCATTGTATAAATTATTTATATAAAAAATTAAATTAATTAAATATCGATAACACGTGATGAGATCATATTTGTCTTAAGTTCATTAGTAATGTTCATTGAATAAATTATTTACGCAAAAAACAAAATTAATTAAATATCGATAATACATGATGAGATTACATTTGTTTTTTTTTTAAATTGATAGGTGTATGACTTTAAAAAATAATAGTTAGACAAATGTGATCTAACCATATAAATACCGATATCTAATTAATTTAATCTTTTATAAAAATAACTCATTTACAAAACGAGAGAGCTTGGCATGAGTTGACCTGATCTGGCAACCCACGCCAGTGCAATAATAGTGGATCTACCCGAGGTCCGTGGTTGTCGACCGTGGTCGAAGCACGGGCCAATTAAGTATCATGATGACCGTCCTCAACAGCTCAACGCCATTATTGACGACCTACACGAAAATTGAGGAATTAGTGTTCAAAATCGATGTCCATACAGCTAAACTTGACACCATAGCCGTTATGTCAAGGTTGTTAAACAAAATCCCCAGAGCCAACGTGTTAGGAATTATTGGTCAGATTCTATACATGATCAAAAAGCAAAAAGGGGGCTTGACAGTATAAAGAAAATACTCCATGCAAATATTAATGAAAATTCAGCTTTAACTAGCTTAGTAGGTGGGAGAAAAGGTGACCCAAATTAGACTGGGTCGGATCGAATCTTCAACCTCTGTATAAAAAGAAGAGACTTAATAGTTCAAGTATGATATAACATAACTCATAGAGTCAAAATTGACCTATTTTTTCTCTCACATTCAAACGTATCACTAACTTGATCGTCAGGAGTCTTTCAGTTGAGCACGGCATTTCTAACTCTTTTTGGTGTTAAATCTGGTGGACATCTCTCACTTAGTCAGTGATCAACGAGGACAAAATTGTAAATTTTTATTTTAATCATCTAAAAAGAGCATAATAAAATGAATAATTTAAATTATAAAAATATGTTTTAAAACAGCACAACTAATCTACAACAACGTGCACTTTACCATGAGGCAGAACACCATCCGGTTAACTACTGGGTTGGATTTTTATCAAAAAAGGAATGCTTTATCTTCCTGTTTAAAGCAAAACTATTAGGTACTTTCAGTATGGCGTGGTATTAATTAGGTAATAATTTTAATAAATAAAAATATATAATGATCTTAAGTATGTTACATTTGTTTTTTATTTATTCAATAAAAATAGGCTCAAATTATTTTATATATAGTGTTTTATATTATATAATTAAATAAAAACATCATATAAATAATATTAAACAAAAATAGGTCTACATTATCTTATACATAGGTCTCATTTGGCAACAGAGATTTAAGCTAGAGTTTTTGCTTAAAGTCCTTTTAAACTAAATAAGTAAAAATAAATGTGACTTTAAGTCTTTGTTTGGCTACCGGCTTTAAGCAAATTTTAAGCCAATTTTGTGGCTTTTGACTTAAAGTTCATAAAGCCAAAAAGACTCATCTTCTAACTCCTAGCTTTTAGCATAATTGTATTTCTCGGCATGTCACCTACTCTGAAGATGTCTTGGATATCTTTTTGGTTTTACCCTTGAACAGTATTGTGTCGAAAGGGGGACATGGGACAAGCTGTCGATTTCTCCTAACTCTTGACTTTTTGAATTTTTTTATAATAATTTTTAATTTTATCTTTTAACTTTTTAACTTTTTGTTTGACAAAACCTCATTTAGACTGAAGAGTAATATAGAAATTTTATATCTGACTTATTTGTTTTTTTTTTTGTAGCTTCAAAGTCACTAATTTTTAACTAAGCGAATTTTTTAGTTTTTTGGCTTAAAGCCAAAAAGTAGGCTTAAAGTCAAGTTGACAAACGAACACTTAAGTCAAAAGACAATAAGTAAAAAAGCTTAGCTTAAAGTGATTTTAAGTCAAAAGAGTTTTAAGTCGAGAAAATATTGTTATAATTTTTTAAAATTTATTTTTACATAACTTATATTCAATGTGAATTTTATTTAATAGATTTTAACGAATAAATTTTTAAAAATATTATTTTTATAAAAAATAAATTTGTATGATAAAAGTTATAATATATATATGTAAAAAAGAAAAAAGGCAAAGAGTTTTTGGGTTTTTAAACGAGATTTTTAACTTTTTAACTTTAAATTAAAAGATAAAAAATTAAATTTTAAGCCATTTGCCAAACAAAATCAAAGTGTTTTTTACTGTAGGACTACCCAACAATTTAGTCATGTTTAAATAAGCCTTGGCATCTTCACAACACCCAGATTCCAGTGGTGAAATGCAGCCCCCTATGTTGGATAAGAAAGGCTTTTCTCTAAGGATTGGATTAGCCTAATTTTGTCTATTTTGAGTTTAGAATGGACAAATTTTCATAATTGGATTATCTTTGCAAAAAATCAAATCGATTGAATATTATAAAAATTTAAAAATTGTATTTTTATTAAAAAAGAACAGTCTTTGAACTTTACAGTTATTTCTTAACACGAAAGTATTTTGTTCAGATACTTAGCAATATTTGATAAACTTGATTTTTTATTTACATGTTGAGAACCATAAGATAAAGAGATATTTGAGGATTAGTCATGTTTTCAGAATCTTATCATATTTACTTTGCTAGTTTTAATCTCATCATAAATTAAGATAAAATTTTATAACTAATTTACCCATATTTAAAAAATAGACTTTTCTTTATATAAGTTTGATTTTACCTCAAATTCATAATCTATAAATCTCTCACCCCACCCAATCTCTAGTCCTCCCGCCCTAAAATTCCTCGTCTCTCCCTTGTCGCCGGCTTTCGTTGTACTTATCGCAGAGAATGTTCAACCAGTCCAGTATTTTTACCGATAACGAGGAGGAGGGTTTAGATCGCTGATGATCAATGGCGGCGAAGACAGTGATCTTCCTTGTGAAATTCGTCAGACGTGATGCATTTTTTCGGATTCTCTAGAACAAAACTCAACTGATACATATATCAATTGATTCTATGCACTGCATTTTTCATGTTCCTATAACACGAACTCAATTGATACATGTATTAGTTGATCATATACAATGTATTTTTCCTGATCTTGCAACACAAACTTAACTGATACATGTATCAGTTAAAATTGTGTTGGTGGTGCACGGAGGTTTGGGTGGCGGCGTGGCGATGGTAAAAAATGAAGGAGATGAAAGCGGGGGATGTTTTAGAAAATTTATGTGGATCCATTAAATTCAAATTCCACAAATTTATTATACGTTAAAAATGTGGAGATATAATTTCAAATTTCTAAACTCAAAGAGAAGTTATCTATTTATTTAGAAAATTCTCATATATCACGCCACTTATGATGCAAATCATATATTTATATATACATATATATAAGAGTATATTAGTTATATCATTTCGTTAATTTTAGAAAAAGAACTAAATACAAAAAAAAAAAAGACGATAAGACTAAAACTAACTTTACTACAAACAAAAAGAAGACCAAATTCAAAATTTCTCTAAAAGATAAGTAGCTACAAATAATCAAAATAAACTCATTTTAAGCCCAAAATAAATCAAACTAGGTTAGTACAGTCCATTGCTCCGGAGAATAGCTAACCAGTGTTGGATATATGTTAAGGGCAAAAAGAATCACTCCAGCTTGGCGATTAAAGGTTTTTAGATTTTGTTTTGGCTAAAAGGAAAACTAAAACAGAGTTTATTTGGTTAAAAATAGGACATGCTAAAAAGTCAAAAAAAAATTAAATTAAAATACTAATTCTTACAATGCTCTAATCAAGTTTTTATTTTATTTTAAAAGATAATAATATCGTAACTTGATAATTTATTTACCACCAGTACACACATTATATACTCGTTGTAATCAATTACATAGAACGGTAATATTGGCCAATTTAGATAAAAATAAAAATTAATTTTTATCTAATTAATCAATTTTATAAAAACTAACTTTAAAACTATTTATTTTAAATAAAATTTTTCATAGATTGAAAATACCACCTCATGTGTCTTTCTAGTGTAAGATCATACTGACATATACTGCTTAATAGGTAACTCAGCTTAAAATTGAATTTTTTTCTTAAAATCATTTTAATTCAGAATGTAACAAATTAGTTTGCCAAAATTTGTTGGTGACTGAAAGCCTAAAAACTTATTCGGCTTAAAGTCAATAAATTAAAAATCTTTTCGTAAAAAATAAAGTTATTATAAATTCTTCTTTTCACATAATTTTACACTTAATACATTTGTTAATTGATAAATCTCCACGAATGGCTTTAAAAAAATATAATTTTTATAAAAATAAATGTGTGTTAAAAGTAATGACATTTTAAAAAATATATCAAAGTATTTAATAAGCAAAAAGTAAAAAGACTAAAAGCTAATAAATAAAATAAAAAATTAAGTTGCCAAACTGAGGACCGTTTGGCAATTCTAACTTTTTAGCTAAAAATGTAAAAAAACTAATAGTATCCGTTTGGCAAAAAGCAAGAAAGCTAAAAAACCAAAAAATAAAATCAAAATACTAATTTTTAAAATATTTTATTTAAATTCTCATCACTTTTAAAATACAAGACTTCTCGTTCAAAATTTATTTACTACTCATATCAATTATATATAATTATTAATATTAAAATATAAAAAAATAAAATTATCTAATTTGAAGCAAACATAAAAAAATCTAACAAGAGGGAGGGATGAGAGAAGACTAGCCTATGTATGGCATAGTTTTTTTTAAAAAAAATTTGCTGAAAAGTTTTTTAAAAACTTTATTAATTTGGCCTAAATTGATTGTTTTTTTCACATTTTTTATGTTTATTTTTTTTACAGAAAAACCCAAAAAAATCAAAAAAATTTTAAAAAAACTTAGGTTTCGTTTGTTTCGATATAAAATATTTTTAGATAAAATATTTACTTAATTTTTATTATTTAACTGATAATACCTATGTAAAAAATATTTTTTAATAAAATATTTTACCTCATTAGACCGAATTTAATTTATAAAAAATTAACTCATAAATTAATTTTAAAATACATATTCGAAACATTTATTCAATTCTTGTCATATTTAATCAATTTTATAGTAAATAAGAACAAAAGAATGAAAGACAGATTCTTACCACATGAATTCTTTTAAAATTATTTACTCGAATTTTTTTCACCTTTTATAGCTCTCATTTCTCATTTTTTATTCTCATTTTTTAAATTTTAACCAACCATCAACAAAATAAGAAAAATTTCATTTTTACCATACTCGTTCTCTCAACCCTACCCGTTATGTCAGCTCGTTCTTGACAGATTCGCGTCCTCAGAGGTGGTTTTGATGTTTAGAGTGATTCCATTTGGATCAACTTAAATCAAATTTGGTTATTTTTTACGGATTTTATGCGTTCTGTGCAGTAAGAGTTTTTTCAGCCATGGCGATGACCATGGGAATGGCTGAGTTCTGTTTGTTCAACTATGGAGTTTGGTGGGACTAGATCTAGCCTTGGTTTTGGTCTAGATCTCGGCTTGTGGTTTTGCCGACCATAATGGTGATTGTCTGTTTGGGTATATTTCCGGTTTTGATTGCATGGTAAAGAAATCTTGGTTGCTCCTGGTGTGTATTTTCTGGGTTTAATTTTGAGCTCCAACGGCTTGGGAGTTGGGAGGAAGAAGATGATGGTCCACGCGCCTGGGTGAACCTAATCCCAGGTGTGGTATTAAAAATATGTTTTAATACAAAAATAAAAAATCGAAAATAAGTGAACAAAATATTTACACCACAAAAAAGAAAAACAAAAAAACCAAACAGGTTCTTAATTGCACATTTAAATTATTGAAACATCATAAGGCAATATTGAAATTCTATAATTTTAATCTAATTTTTATACCATTTAATTCCACTTAAATCAAACACGAGTTTATATAATTCATCACTTAATTCTACTAAAATCAAACACTAAAAAAACTAATCTCACTTTATTTCTAATCATATTTCATTAATAATTTCACCTCACTTTATCATTAATTTTAACTCACTATTAATTCCACTTAATCTACACCGATTATTAAACGAATCCTTAGAGTATCACGTGCCATAATTTACGTGATGGTACTCCTAATAAAAAAATATAAAATACACGGTAAGTTTTTTGTTTTTATTTTTTAACTTATTCAATAAAAATATATATATATTATTTTATATAAAATATTTTTTTTACATAATTAAATAAAAATACTACATAAATAATATCACATGAAACTTTGCGACTACCAAATAATTATTTTGACTAGACATCAAACCAAACTAAAATTTTTAGTGTGTTTAGTTGCCACCCGATACAACGGCGCCATTGCTCATTCAAATTATGATTGCTTAAAAAAATATGAAACCGATAAACTAATTCAAATCAATTTAAATTATATAATTTAATTTGGTTTTTAGATTGTTGGTTTGGTTAATGATTCTACATTATTAAAATTCGTTCACTACAGTTCGGTTCTTAAATTTAATTTTTAGATAACCATAATAAATCAAATCGAACCATTTTCTATTTTATTATATTTTATATTATATAATGTATTGTATATAAATAAAAAAGTAGAATATTAACTATATATGTTTTCTTTTTACATTTTTTCTTCTTTTTTATGGTCTAGTTTTTTTTCTTCCTATAACATTGTAATATATTATATAATTAATTGACTATTAATGATCAATAAAAATTAATAAAATTACAGGAGGATAAAATATAATCCTTATGAAACAAATAATAAAATTAAATATAAAGCAAAATAATATAAGAAATAATAAATAAAATATGTAAAATTAAAGCATATCTTTTAACATGAAATAAGTAATAAGTATTTAGTCTCTACAATTCTAAATTAAAATCGAACCAGTCTTTCGTTCGGTTTGATTCGATTTCATGATTCTCATTATTAGAGATATTCAAGAGATTCGAAAAATCTATGAACAATTCCAACCCTATCTCAATGGGTTAGGTTAGGTTAGTTCTATCAAATAATGGATTGATTTTGAGTTTTAAAAGTATTAAATTGATGTAGTTGGTTCGGTTCTCGAGTCAAAAATTTCTTGAACCGATCTAACTCAAGACCCAAAGTAGTATATATATAAATATCATAAAATCATTATTTATATTACTTGTACTCTTAGTTATAGTTAAAAATATGTAAATTCAAAATAAAATGAGCAGAGTTTATGTTGCTAATCACATCTTATACAAAAAAAAAAATTTAAGTCACATAAAATAAGGTATATATTATTATTTTAAAATACTTTATTCAAAAAAATATTTGATTTAATTGAACCACGATTTTAACCCAAACCAAATTGAGTTTATTTAGATCGGGTTGGGTTGAGTTGGGTTGGGTCTAAAACATAAATATTTTAGTTCTAAATTTAATATTATAGAACCGACCTTGATCGAGCTGATTATGGGTTAAGTTTTAAATTAATTTATACCCACTGCTACTCATGCTTCCATTTCAATTTTAATTTCTTAAAATTATTTAAAACAATTTAATTCTTAATTTAACTCAAAATTAAAACGTATCTAACTACGAACATATCTAATTAGGATAAAGAGGTGAAAAATGCTTGGGCTGTTCTCGCTGAAATTTGTCCATAGTCTCATTTTTACCACTTCATCCTGCTTCAAACCTGATTTTTATCCAAAAGTCAAAAGACTTGGCTTGCAAAAAGCCTAATCACTTTTTCAAATTCAAAATATTTTTAAAAACTTGGATTAGGGTTCTCCAAAGCCCCAAGAACTCATTTTAGCCCAAAAATGCTCTAAGAATTGTCAAAAAAAAAAAAAAACCAAAAAGGCCTGAAACCCCTTAAACACCATAGATTACCTTTCAAGAGGAGATTTTCCACCAAGATCTCTTTAATCTTTATTTTATAAGTTTAGAACGACTCCACAATAATAATTCTTTATTTTATGAGTTTAGAACGAGTCCACAATAATAATTCGAGTTATTCATTTGTAAGTCATGCAAAATAAATTTTTATTCAAAAATTTAGTTCAATCGAAAATTAATAGATACACAAAGATATCATATTTTATTTTATAAAATTAAGAATTTAAACTCAAATAACTTCTTTTAAATTAAAATCGTTCATTTATAAAACAAAATGCTATTTGTTTATCTATCTATCTATCTATCTATCTATCAATATCTGATCGAACTAACTTTTTGCATAAATGATCTATTTTGCAAAAACTACAAGATAAAAGATTTAAATTATCGTTATGGACCCATTCTAAATTCATAAAATAAAATCTTAAATGGGGATTTGACTGATCCAATGGCTCTCTATTAGGCCTCACCAAGTCTGGCCTAAACGATTTTGTTCATTAGTTATATCCTAAGCAAGAGATATGTATAAACTTAATTACCTATTTACGATCATTAAAAAATTCTGCTTTTAGCTAGAGTCAATTTTTAAGTTGTACTAATTGGTATGTTTAGTAACACTCACAAATTAATAAATAATTATAATAAATTAAATTACATATCTTGTTTTGGTTTATAATTAATAATGTTGGAAATTAAATGAATGATGGGTTTCTTGAACAAAATGAAGAGAAAAGGGAAAATATAGGGAAAAAAATTGAGTAAAAGAATCTTTTTTTGAGTTGAATTGGGAAAATAAGGAAAAAAAATGCATAAGTAATGATCTTCCATAAAAAAAAAAAAAAAAAAAACATATTTTATCATATTCTTATGTCTCTATTAAATCTAAGATAAAAACAATAGGGCCAATGATGATTTATAATAAAGTTTAATAACATCTCAATCGTCACTAGCTATATTTATACACAAATTTCTAAGAGTGTATGTGGGTCTCAATGGTGGGCCTAAGTTGGTTTAAATTTTTTGATCCAATTGGGTACTTATTAGGCCCAACTAGGTTTTGCCCAAATTTTGCTGAATGTATGTGGGTCTCTCTGGTGGCCCTAAGTTGGTTTATATTTTCTGAACCAATTGGGTACTTATTAGGCCCAACTAGGTTTGGCCCAAATTTTACTAATTCAGTTTAATCCTGGTATGAGATGCAATATTTTCCAAGGGCATATGTGTCTTAAAAAATAAAAAATAAAAACAACTTATGTTTGGATTCATGGATGAAGTTAAGGGTATACACGGTCTTATTTGGACCGATTTTAAATAAAATCATGAACCAAATTAATTCCTATAATTTTAATAATTTTAAGACCAAACTAAACCGTGTGATTTGTGGAGCCAAACTAAACCGAACCTATTATTGATGATTAGGTATTGGTTGAAAATTACGCTTATACAAATATACAATACTCCAATATAAAATACTAAAATATAGTAAAAATTACATTAAACCTCAACAAAAGTAAAAAAATTCTGTTATGATTTAAAACAGTAACACAAGAAAAACATAAATTTTCACCACAGCACACAACAATAGCTTAAGTGCTGAATATATAAGTGATATATATATATATATATATACATGTTGTAAACTGGTAGCATAATCAGAACCAACTCGATTGATTCAACTTTAATTATCCCGAACAGAATAATGCGTCGGACTCCTTGATTCCGAACTTACTAGATGCTGCGCGTGATATTCTCGAACTCCTACAAGGAGAAGAACACCGTTTGTACTTTTTGGCCTAGTTTGATCGGAAAGCTCTCTGACGTTCAGGTAAGATTCCGCTATGAGAGACTTCTAATCAAGAATTGAATTGAAGATTGCGTACTTGGGGGTTTAGAGTGCCTTTCCTTATTAGGGATCAAGGCTAGGATGACTAAGTCCTCTGAGAACTCCGTTATTTTTCTTCTTCTCCTGATTTATCTCTAGATTCTGCCTTATCTTTTAGCAATCCTGGTTGCCTTGGGAGGCTGATCCTCCACTTTCCGAACTGCTGTGGTAGGAGTGGAGTCTTCTTGGGCTATGCTCTATCCCAGAACTTATTGGGTTAATTTGGCTGTAATGTGAGCTACCCCTTTCTAGGGTGACCCGAACTCGTCACGGACTATCCATCATTGGAAGGGCTGAATTAATCATGGACCGACATTATTATATAGCCCAGGTATCTCCTTATCCTTGGGTTGGGCCCCAGGCCCAATACTTGACTGCCTCTAATTACCCCCGGCTCTATTATTCATTTCTGGCCAAAGAACCTAATGTGGAATCAGAACTTTTTTCTTTTTATTTGTTCATGGGATGTATTTGGATTTTTGACTTTTGGGCATGCTATCTGTTTGGCGTAAGCATTGAGACTGATAGTCAGCGTATGATTTTCTATTCGGGAGGCATCTTGTTTGGTGGTCAGATGTTGTCATGGAGATCCCATCATTTGGCATTCTATTGTGCGTTATGGCTTGTCTTGTGCCCATCAATGATGGCGTGGCATGCCGCCACTGGCACGTGGGGGGGACAAATGTCTCCTCGGTAACCCAAGGCATCGTTTCAAACGTATGGCGCATTTATTGCGCCCGTCGTTTAAAATGATGGGTATAAAATTCATTTCAAACGTTTTTTCACCTTCTCCTACCATCAGTTATTTCCCTTCGAACTTTCTTAACAGCGCCTCTACGATTTTCGGCAACAAACCCATAATCCTATGAGTAAACCCAAAAATCGGTGAACTAACGTGCTGTTCTCAGGACCATTTTCATTCGAGTAAGCTTCTCATTTTCCCTGTCTTTTGTTTCACCTTGAAGCGAGTTTGTTCTTTTTGCTTTGTGTTTGTGCTCAACTCTCTCCCTTTTTTTTTTCTTCTAAAGGGCAAACTCCAAAAATTGGTATAAACGCCGGGGGTGATGCAAAATTTTCGACGTCGATACAATATCCCAGATGATGTTGGCATTACTCTAGCTAGTCCCGAGAAATCACGTTAAGAGAACTAGGAAATACTTTCTCTTCCACTCGTGGCAATAGTGAAGGGGGGAGTTTTGTTCCCCGTTCATTCCTTTTTTCGGTGAGTTCTTAGGCACTACCGAGTGAGTCTCATGCAAGTCTCTTCTAATATTTTTAGAGTAGTCGTGGGAGTTGTAGAGTTGAACCGTATCCTGTGTACCAACTTGGGTATCTGAGATATAGTTTACTATTACAACATGGTCAAGCATTCCACTGGGTCGTACTACCTCAAAGCAAAAAGGGCAGCCGAAAAATTTGTCATCAAGTTACTGGACTCCGGTAAGGACGTTGATGATGACTTCCTTTACATCAGGGGGAATTTTGAATTTGGTCCTGGAGATGAGCACGACATCTTCACTATTTCCCGAAAGAACAGACTTGGCCCTGATAATTGCTAATGCTAGCTGCTTGTTGAATTGCTGGTTCTAGTTTTTCCTTCATTTTTTCTGTCTCATATTCTTGTGTTTTCCTCTCTTTGGTGCAAGTGCTATTGCCAATAATCCAACTTATAGTCCTTTGCTCGAGGTCCATCTCAAGAATTTAGAGAAGGTGTGGGCCTACAAGGACCTTCCCGAATAGAGAAATTTGGGCCGAGCAACCCATACCTTATTAAAGTACATCCCAACCTATAAGAGCTTCATCAGACCTAAACTTCGGATGTTCGGGTTACCACTTCTGGCATCGTGCAAGTAAACGTGCCTGAAGCTGTGGTCTTGCCGTTCACGAGGGTAGAAAGATAGGTAACGATCGCACAACCCCCTCTCTTGGAGGACGAGCCCGGTTCATCATCTCCGGGGTATATCATTATTTCTTCCTCTTTTTCTTTTGTTAATACCTCTGAGCTCACCGACATATTTGATATGGAAAAACGAAAAGCTCTTAGCGCCAACCTCAGTGAGTTCCTCACCATTGGGGGCTCAAAAAAGAAAGTCACCGTTGTTCTAGCTTCTCGGGTGGAAGAGACCCGACGAGTCAAGGCCACCGACCTTATCGCCGAGCTTACCGAGGAGGCTACCAAAGTACCCTCCGCATTGGCCTTGCCTCCTCTGAAGAGGCAGAAGAAAGCTGGTGATTTCCCCCTAAAGGAGAAAGGTTCGGGCAAGGAAAAAGAAAAAGAGATAGAGAAAGAGAAAGAGAAAGGAAAGGCTATTGCGGATGCTGCTACTGGGGCCGAACTATGGTCCCCCGAACTCAAGAAAGGTGATCGCATGATCACAATTGAAGACAGGGCAAAATCCCTAAAAATAGCTTTTGTCTTGTCCAGGGCCCTATTACTCCCTAGTGACATGGAGGAGGTCCGTAAAGTCCATCATGAACATCTCATCAAATCTTCCATCTGCTATTCGGTTCAGGTACATTTTTTAATCCTCTTCGGCACCTTAATTTTCCTTTTCCTTCTTTTTGCCTTAGTTACTTTTTGAACCTCTTCTCTTTTCCCCTCTTTTTTAGAGTCTTCAACGCTTAGTAGCACAGAGAGAAGCTGAACTGGTTAAGATGTGCGAGAAGAATCATTCCTACCTCAAGTAGCTGAGCAAGTTGGAAGGGAAACTGAGAGAGAAGAACAAGTTGATGGATGCTGCTCGGGTCCGTATATCCGACCTGGAGGTCTTAAAGCTGGCCCTGAAGAGGCAATTGAATGAGAAGGAGGAGGCTTTAATCTCTTCCCAAGCCCAGCTCGGGAAGGTCGAAGCTGAGCTAGCCCAAGCCCAGGAGAAGGCTTATTCGGTGGGGTTGGCAGAAGCCACATAAAACTACAAGTCCCAGATCCCAAAGCTCTAGGACATCTACTTCAAGCTCTAGGACATCTCAAGCAGGTGGAGGTTGAAGAAAAAGAGGTTGAGGGGATTGAGGGTCCCCTTTGAAACTGCTGTTAGAAATGTGGCAGCGCCCGAGGCCGAGCTGGAGGTCCCGATTCCTGTCGAAGAAGTAGGTATGCTTGTGCAGACAACAGAAGAATTTCTGAAGGAGCCTTGAGCCCTTCATAGTTTTCTTTGTAAGGCTTTAAGGCCTAAGTTAATTTTTCTTTTCACATTTTACCTTTTGTGCTACCCTTTGGGGCTTCGAACTTGTAACTTCAGGGGTTTCAGCTCTCTTTTTTTAACGACAATTTGCATTTGTCTTCTCGGATTCGTACTACTTTGCATACATGCTCTTAGCCATTTTAGACTTTGTTAGAACAAGGCGACCTAAGAGGGGAGTGAATTGGGACTTTAAAAAATAAAAATAATTAAATTTTTTTTTTCAAAACTCTTTTAATATTGTAATAAAATAAAGAAAATATTGAAACAATGCAATTATTAAAAGACGATGGATTGGGAGATAGAACCGGACGCCAAGAGTTTATAGTGGTTCGGTTTTATCTTCGCCTACGTCCACTCCTCAAGATCTTTCTTGAGTATTTCTACTGTATAGAGTATTTCACGGGCATATTCTAAACTTTTACAATTTTCAAGACTTCGCTTGAATGAGCTGAATATTTACAGGCACATTCACAAGTCTAGCAGTTTTAAGAAGATCCTATGAAAACAAGCCCCTATTTTTTTCTAATATCTCTTGAACTCTTCTTTGATAAGTTTCACTCACTCATTCAAAGGATAAATGATGACTTACCATTGAATATAATAAATGAAGAGTATTAATGAAGAACTCTTACTCTCTTTACAGAAATGATTTACAATAAATGAGAAAGTAAAGAGAGATGAGGAACAAGAACTGGAGTTATAGTAACAAATGTGAGCTTGAGATTTTTGAGATTGATTTGACTAATGAAACAGTAAATTTTTGTCTCTAGTTTGAGTAAATGCTAAGAAGTTACTCCTTATATAAGTTTTTGTGCATTCATGACCGTTGGAGGAAGGTGGGAGTAATAAATGCCAAAAATCCAACTGTTGAGATTTGTCGCGATTTGAATTTTCGTCGCCGGTGTCGACACTAAGACTTTTGGTGTCGACACAAAGTATCTAGGGTATGATCCCTTAAGTGGTTGGGTCGACACAGATAATCTGAGGGGTTGACACAATTCTACACTCTACCTTACAAACTTCATGGTGTCGACACAATTGGATCTGGTGTCGACTCGTTTAAAACTTCAGCATCCAGAGGAACAACTTTGTGCCGACTCAACTTGCTCTTGGTGTCGACACTAACTTCTGCAAGTAGTCTCGGTTCTTTTGTGTCGACTCATTTTTAATTGGTGTCGATTCAAATGTACTTCAGAATCTGAGAGGAGGCGCTTGTGTCGACTCATGTCTTCTTTGGTGTCGACACTAAATTTTGTAGGCAGTTTCGGGACTTTTGTGTTGACTCATCCTTAGTTGGTGTCGACACCTCAAAATCTGCAAGTGGCCTCGATTGTTTTGTGTCAACAAAATTTACATTTGTGTCAATTCAAACTTTCGAATACCAAAAGTGAGGATCACTTTTGTGTCGATACAAAATTAATTTTTGTCGACTCAAATTGAGTCGTGGGAGTTTCGGCTCTTTTGTGTGGACACAAACCTTGTTTGTGTCGACACTAATTTTGATACTTAAAGATCAACTTCATAAAAAAAGTTAGAGTATCAAACCATTTGATCAAGGAGGTTGACACACTTGATTTACTTCAAGTATATTTTACCTTAAAGCTTTTTGACTTAATTTTCAAATGGGATGAACACAAAATATTATTTATTCAATAATGCTAAAGTGTTTGAACCTTTTTGAGATGTAAGTCATTTTTTTTGTTAAGGTGTCAACTTAATTGTTCAAAATGTGTTAACACTTTCATTTTGAGAATATAAAATATTATCCATTTTAAATTCATTTATTCTTAAAAAATAAATTATAAAAATTATCAAAATTAAAATAAAAAGTCATTGGACTAACAATCTCTCATTTTTTAATGATTACAACCATATTAGTATTTTCTAAAAAATATTTAAAAATAGTTTTTAACAAGAATTCTCTCTTTATCGATATGTCTTAAACAGTATATACAATTATAATGACTTAGGCATTCAAGATTCAGAAGGCATACAAATTTGATATAATTTGAAATAAAAGATCAAGAAGTATTCTGAATTTATTAAAAATTTGTGCAATATGTGAAGTATGTGTAAAGTGTTTTATATTGATAAGCTCAACACATATCAAAAGCAGATACAAGTATTCATTGCCAAACCATGCATCCACATTCATAGGCAAATGAACAAGATATAATCAAACGTAAGTAGGAGCATAGGTATTCATTTAATCATAAGAAAAAAATATTTAAACATCCAACCATTCATCCAAATAAAAATGTAACACATGCAAACCAACCAAGGAAAATGTATGTTTGAACCTTTACAACTTCACTTTCAAAAAGAAAAAACTTAAGAAAAAAAATGTATGTTCTTCTTCTGCCTACTCCCCTTTCACATACACACTCCCCTTCTCTCTGTTTCTTTCTCCCCTTTTGGAATCAACAAAAAAAATTACTGGTCATCCATGAAGCGTTTAAATTCCTTCTTCACTTTAGCTTTTTCCTTACTAGTAGAAGCGCGTTCTTTTACAGCGCGTGAGCATTCATCCTTTGCTTCAGCCGCAGCCATGGTTTCGTATTGTGCAGCCAATGCAAGGTCACCTTCCTGTTTAAGTCTGGCGGCCTTTTCCTCTTTGGTCTCTTTGGGCTTAAACTGATTTGCCCAATCTTTCTTGATCCATTTTAAGTGCTCTTCCACCTTCTGGGAGTTGGCATGCACCGTAGTGACAATGCCTTGATCATACTATTTGCACACTTGATAAAGGATGGCCTTGTTGCAATTGACAATGGATGTAATGTTCTCATCTATTGTTTTGCAGAGGGCTCTCCCTGCATCAGTGGCATTTTTCACATCTCTGCGTAGGTTTTGATTTGTTTTGTTAAGGTATTTTACTTTCTCAGAGAGGGAAGAAACGGTATGATTCAAATCAAAAAAGTCTTGGTCGACTTTTTCTTGGAAAAGAATGAGTTTGGAAGACAAGGAGTTGATTAAAGAAACAACCTCAAAGAGGTCAACATAAACTAGGACAAAGGGTGATACTGGTGGAGCAAATGGAACAAAAGTGAAAGTGGGAGGAGGAGGAGGAACAAATGAGGGACCAAGAGTTTCAACTGTATGAGATGGTGGAGAATCAAGATCAATGGGGATGGAGGAATCGTTTCGAGGTGCAGGGGGAGGTGTTCTGGTGGATGCAAGAGTACCTTGACGAGGAGTAATCCAAACACCATCAACATATGTAATTTGCATATGTTTGAGGGAGGAGCTACCATACAGATCATGTTTAGAAAAGGCAACAATCTTTTTTTCAGATATATCTACGCCAAAATGGAAAAAAACAAGTGTGAGGTACTTCCGTGTGGGAGAGATGAGTTTTTCTTACTGTGAAAATGAAGCATATGGGATATGAACAAAAATCTTAGGTCTAGCTTTTGCTTCTCAAGAATACACCACATTATGAAAATGTGCATGCATGAGATATCACCAAATTTGTTCATTTGAGAGAAAAAAATGTGGTTGATCATATGATGCAACAGACGCATCTTAGGCTTCAAAGAATTAGCCTCTAAAGGCATAGTGGGGTCGATGCCCTCATTTTTAAAAATATTTTTAACAAATTCAGAGAAGGAAAAGTCTTCAACCTCAATAGGTTTCTGGCTATGGTAAACACAGATATCCCCTTCGGGGATGCTAAGGATTTCGTTCAATGAAGAAGGGGTCAAAATGATATCTCTACCATTCACCTAAGTGGTGATGGTGGTGGCCGGAATTAGTGAAATGTGAAAGTGT
This sequence comes from Heliamphora exappendiculata, assembly GCA_034768845.1. Classification (NCBI taxonomy): domain Eukaryota; kingdom Viridiplantae; phylum Streptophyta; class Magnoliopsida; order Ericales; family Sarraceniaceae; genus Heliamphora; species Heliamphora exappendiculata. The sequence goes on along the minus strand of JAOTRH010025853.1, from coordinate 36,160 downwards.
GCGTAAAAGAATTTGACAAGTGTGGGATAGTGCGGTTCTTTTATTTTGAGGAATCTTTCCCACCTAAGGCTTGAAAAAAAATCCTTCAATCTCATTTCAATGGAGTTAAAGAAATTAAAATCTATAGCGCGACCAGGCACTACTTTGCAATTTGCAAAAGAAGAGTAGTAGAGTTGACGAATTTTAAGGGCTTTAAAGGTTATTACCTTTGATGAGGCTACATTTTTAGGAATCGTTGTCGCCGTCGTCTTGGTCATCTCCTTTCTCTTTGAAGTTCTAGGGCTCGAGGATGATTCTTCTTCGGTCCTCTTTGCTCATTTGCCCATCATTTTTGGAGGCATTTTGAAGGATTTGGATTTAGATTTGAGAAGGAAATGAAGAGTCGACACAGGGTTTGAGAGAAAAAAAAGAGCGGAAGATGAACATTTTATAGAGAGAGAGAGGGGGGGGAATGGTGTGACTGTTCGTGGGACCGACATGTCTATATATAGACTTAACGATTTTTGTCGACACAAATTTCATTTGGTGTCGACACTTTTTGTATCGAGTGAGGGTATCGAAGATAGGAAATGGTGTCAACACATTTTTCATTTGGTGTCGACACATTCGGCCATTTGGGTCGACCCAGTATATCTTGGTGTCGACACAAATTTATCGAGAGTTAGGGAACTAATTGGTGTCGACACTGAATAAAAAAGGGTCGACACTTTTTCTCGCAATTCCACTTCTATGCAGTTTTGTGTAAACACAACACACATTTGTGTCGACACTTTTTTAAGTGGTGTCGACACATTTTCACATTCAAGAGAATATCAAATGCTTTGAAATGCAATAAAAAGACATGGATAGTATGCTATATAAATCATGAGCTAGGAGCACATAGCATACCAAGTTCTCTTTTTATATAGCATATTCTTTCTTCATTTAAGGGTTTTGTGAAAATATCCGCTAACTGGTAATCTATGTCTATAAATTCAAGTTTAATGTTTCTTTTTTGCACATGATCTCTTATAAAGTGATGTCTAATCTCTATGTGCTTGATTCTTGAGTGTTGTATAGAATTTTTGGATATATTAATTGCACTAGTATTATCACATTTAATAGGTACATGATCTAAGTAAAAATCATAGTCTTCTAGTTGTTGTTTCATTCATAGAACTTGTGCACAACAGCTTCCAGCTGCAATATACTCAGTTTCGACTGTAGACAAGGCCACTGAGTTCTACTTGTTACTAAATCAAGAGATTAGTTAGTGTCCTAGGAATTGACAAGTACCACTTGTGCTTTTCCTATATACTTTACATCCGGTAAAATCAGTATCTGAATAGCCAAATAATTTAAAGACTATTCCTCTAGGATAAAATAATCCTAAGTTTTATGTACCTAAAAAGTATATAAGGAAACGCTTAACTGCGGTCACATGTGATTCTTTAGGATTTAATTGAAATCTAGCACACATGCATACACTAAACATAATATCCGGACGGCTAACAGTTAAATATATGAGAGATCCAATCATACCTCTATAACGCTTTTCATCCACAGTTATGCCATCTTCATCCTTATCATGCTTTATTATAGGACACATTGGAGTTCCCATAGGTTTTGCTTTAAGCATGCCGAATCTCTTCAATATGTCCCTCGTGTATTTAGCTTGATTGATGTAGATTCTTTCTTGCATTTGTTTGATTTAGAGTCTGAGAAAATAATTGAGCTCACCTATCATACTCATCTCGAATTCTCCCTGCATACACTTAGCAAAGACTTTGCAAGGAAATTCGTTAGTTGCACCAAAAATTATATCATCTACATAAATTTGTACAACTAGCATATCATTTTCTTAAAACTTGATGAAAAGAGTAGTATCAATTTTTTCTATGAAAAACTCATTTTCAATCAAGAATTTGCTTAACTTTTTATACCAAGCTCTAGGTGCTTATTTTAAACCATAGAGAGCTTTGGTAAGTTTGTAAACATGGTTTGAAAATTTTGAATTTTCAAAGCCATTAGGTTGTTTCACAAAAACTTTCTCTGAGATAAAACCATTTAAAAGGCACTTTTTGACATCCATTTAATAGAGTTTGAAAATTTTAAAGCATGCAAAAGCAAACAACATCCTAATGGCTTCAAGACTAGCCACATGAGCAAAAGTCTCATCAAAATCAATACATTCTTCTTGATTGTAACATTTGGCTACCAATCGAGCTTTGTTCCTAAAAACTATTCCATTCTCTTCTATTTTATTTCTAAAAACTCATTTTGTACCGATGATGAAATGTTCTTTAGGTCTTGGGACTAAAGTCCAAACTTTGTTTCTTTCAAATTGATTTAGCTCTTCTTGCATAGTCAATATCCAAAACTCATTGTTTTCGACTTCTGCAAAATATTTTAGTTCAGTCTGAGAAAGAAATACTAAATTACCACAAATATTATGTAGCGAGGAACGAGTTTTGATACCTTACGATGGATCACCAATAATTAAATTTTTTGGGTGACCATGAGCATACCTCCACTCTTTAGGTAGGTCTGAATTTTCTGAATTTTCATATTCTTCTATCTGTTGGACAGTGTTTTGTTGTGAATTTGAAGCTTCCCCTTAATTTGGCTCTTCTTTTTCCTTGCTAAAGATATCTTTCGTACATTTTTTTATATCTAAAAGGTTATCTTCACAGAATTCCTTTGAAGAGTCAAGGTTAACTTCATCAAAAATAACATGTATATATTCTTCAACAATTAGGCTCCTTTTATTGAATACTCTATACATTTTGCTAGATATAAAATATTCTAGAAAAATACATTCATCAGATTTTGCGTCGAACTTTCCCAAAAATTCTTTGTTGTTGTTTAAAACAAAACATTTGCATCCAAAAGCGCAAAAATAACTGATGTTAGATTTTCTTCCATTCCATAGCTCATATGGAGTTTTCTTGAGAGAAACTCTTATTATAACTCTGTTTATGATAAAATAAGCGGTATTGACAGCCTCAGCCCAAAAGTATCGTGGTAGATTATTTTCACAGAGCATGGTTCTAGCCATTTCTTCTAATGTCCTATTCTTCCTTTCAACAACTCTATTTTATTGAGGGTTCTAGGAACAGAGAAGTTATGGTTAATACTATTTTCATCACAAAATTTTTCAAAATTATTGTTTTTAAATTCTTTACCATGATCACTTTGGATACTTGTGATTTGAAAATATTTTTTATTTTGAACTCTCCAAGACAATTTTGTAAATGAGGCAAATGTTTCATCCTTATGAGTTAAGAATAGTACCCAAGTCTATATAGTGAAATCATCAATAATAATAAAGGCATATCTCTTGCATCCAAAGCTTAAAGTCTTTGTTGGACAGACAAGTTCATATGCAAAGTTGTAATGGCCTAGACGTTGAAATATTATTTTTAGAATAAAAAGAATTTTTAATTTGTTTGCCTTATTGATATGCATCACACACTTTGTCTTTTTCAAATTTGATTTGAGGTAACCCAATCACTAATTTATTTTTCAAAATTTTAAAAATCAAGTTTATGTGTGCATGTCCAAGTCTTCTATGCCATAACCAACTATTATCACTCAAGGTGGCTAAGCATTTAGTGTCATTCTTAGAAAGATCATTAAGAGTAAATGTATAAACATTTTCATGTCTTTGACCTTCAAGAATAATTTTGTTATTGGTCGAATTTTCAATAACACACTTAGCATGATCAAACATAACTTTGTAACCTTTGTCACAAAGTTAGCTTATACTAAGAAGGTTATGTTTCAAACCATCAACAAACAAAATATTTTTAATAGAAGGGTAAGGAATTTTACCAATACAGCCAATTCCTATAATTTTTTCTTTGCTATTGTTTCCAAAAATCACAAATCCGTCATCTTCTGGCTTGAGAGATACAAATATCGATTTATCGCAAGTCATGTGCCTTAAGCAAGCGCTATCGAGATACTACATCCCCTCATTGAATGAGGATTTGAGAGACACCTGCAAGGAGAATTAAGTTCTAATTTTTGGTACCCAAATTTTTTTAGGTCCTTTAATGTTAGTTCCTTGAGGATGTGTTGCTTTAGGAACCCAAGCCTTCTTGACAAAATTGATAGAGAATTTTCTGTGTGAACAGTGTGTGACAGTGTGTCCATACTCATAACAATGAAAATAAGTAGCATTTGTATGATTTGATGATACTTTGACAAAAATATTACTTAAGAATTTTTGTTTCTTCTTGGACTTATAACCAATTTCAGCTTTGTCAAAAACATATTTTTGCATAACAAGGAGTTTGTCCAAGTTGTTCTTTTCTTTAGTGAATTTGTAAAAAGTTTTTGTAAGATCTTCAACTTTTTCATTTAAGGCTTTGTTTTCTTCTTTCAAAATAGAACTTCGTTTTAGCAAAAATAGATTTTTTATTTTTCAAAGTTTCAATTTCAGTTGAGGAGGAAAGAACTAGTTTTTTTAAAATAAAATTTTTTGCACCCATTTTTCTCAATTCATCATGTAAATCTTCAAATACACTTTGCAATTCATCTAAAGAAAAAGGGTCAGGTGTTACCTCATTATCTTCTTTGGCCATGAGGTATAGATTTGTCACTTTATTTTTCTCCTTTTCATCCTCAGAACTGCTATCATCACTTTCACCCCAAGCAACTATCATGGCTTTTTTGAATCCCTATTTGAATTTCTTTTTAAGCTAAGGGCATTCAATTTTGACGTGTCAAGACTTCTTACATTCGTAGCAAATTATTTCATCCTTCTTGTGATCTGCTTTGAATATGCTAGAATCGCCTTTGAACTTGTTAGGCCCTCCTTTGTATCCTTCCTTCTTGAAAAATTTTCTTCCTCCTTGTTTCTTATTTCTAAGAAATCACTTGAGTTTCTTTGTGATGAGAGCCATATCTTCATTTTCATCACTGAAGGATTCTTCTTCAGATTATTCATCATGTGTTGAGGACTTGAAAGCGATGCATTTCTTCTTTTTATTGTTGTCTCTTCATCCATTTTGATATCCATCTCATGGGTCATGAGAGAACTAAGAAGTTCTTCTAGGCTAATCATGTTCAGGTCTTTGACTTCTTGAATGGCTGTGACCTTTGCTTCCCAACTCTTAGGCATGCACCTAAGAATTTTTCTTACCATCTCTACATTAGAATAAATCTTTTTAAGAGATTTTAATTCATTTATAATGTTAGTGACGCTAGTAAACATTTCAGAAATTGTATCATCATGCTTCATTTTAAATAACTCATAGTTATGTACAAGCAGAATAATTTTTGACTCTTTTACTTGATTCGTACCCTCATGGGTAACTTTAAGTCTATCCCATATTTCTTTAGCTGTGTCACAAGTCGAGATCCTATTGAACTCGTTTGGGTCAAGTAAGCAATACAGGAGATTCATGGCTTTATCATTTTTTGTATCTCCCTTATGTCGATTTCAGTCCATTCGGCCTCTAGTTTAGGGACAACAGCCCCTTTAATAGTTTTGGTGGGTCTTTCGGGTCCATTTATGATAACTCGCCAAATATCGTAATCTACAGATTGAATATAAATTTTTATTCTTACCTTTCAATAGTTATAATTTGTTCCATTGAACAAAGGAGATCTATTGGTCGATTGATCTTCGAATTGGAAAGGTCCGATGCTAGTGGATGCCATATAAAACTCTTAAACTGTTAAGTCAAAGACAAGAGCCCAAGCTCTGATAACAATTGTTAGAACTAAGCAACTCAAAAAGGGGGTGAATTGGGTCTTTAAAAAAAATAATTTAAATTTTTTTAAAAAAACTCTTTTAATATTGCAATAAAATAAAGCAAATATTTAAACAATGCAATTATTAAAAGATGAGAAATAGAGAGATAGAACCAAATGCCAAGAATTTATAGTGGTTCGGCTTTATCTTAGCATACGTCCACTACGCAAGATCTACTTTGAGTATTTTCACTATATAGAATACTTCACGTGTGTATTCCAAGCATTTATAATCTTCAAGATTTCGCTTGAATGAGCTGAATGTTTACGGGCACATTCACAAGCCTAACAGCTTCAAGAAGATAATATGAAAACAAGCTCATGTTTTCTTCTAATCTCTCTTCAACTTTTTTTTGATGAGTTTCACTCACTCACTCAAAAGGATAAAGGGTAACTTACCATTGAATACAATGAAGAGTATTAGTGAAGAACTCTCACTCTCTTTACAGATATAATTTATAATAAATAAGAAGGTAAAAAGAGATGAGAAACAAGAACTGGAGTTACAGCAATAAATATGAGCTCGAGATTTTTGAGATTAATTTGAGCAATGGAACAGTAAATTTTTGTCTCCAGTTTGAGCAAATGCTGAGAAGTTACTATTTATATAAGTTATTGTACATTCATGACCGTTGGAGGTAGGTGAGAGTAATAAATGCCAAAAATTCAGCCGTTGAGATCTGCCGCGATTAGAATTTTTGTTGCCGGTGTCGACACAAAGATTTTTGGTGTCGACACAAAGTGTCTAGGGTAGGATCCCTTAAGTGGTTGGGTCGACACAGATATCCTGAGGGGACGACACAATTCTGCACTCTACCTTACCAACATCATGGTGTCGACATAATTGGATCTGGTATCGACTCGTTTGAAACTCTAGCATCTAGATGAACAACTTTGTGTCGACTCAACTTGCTCTTGGTGTCGACACTAACTTCTGCAGGAAGCCTAAGTTCTTTTGTGTCGACTCATCTTTAGTTGGTGTCAACTCAAATGTACTTCAGAATCTGAGAGGAGGCACTTGTGTCGACTCATGTCTTCTTTGGTGTTGACACTAAATTTTGCAGGCAGCCTCGGGACTTTTGTGTCGACTCATCCGTAGTTGGTGTTGACATCTCAAAATCTGCAGGTGGCCTTGGTTGTTTTGTGTCGACACAATTTATATTTGTGTCGACTCAAACTTTCGAATACCAAAAGTGAGAATCACTTTTGTATCGACACAAAATTGATTTGTGTCGACTCAAATTGAGTCCTGGGAGCTTCGGCTCTTTTGTGTTGACACAAACTATGTTTGTGTCGACACTAACTTTGATACTTGAAGATCAACTTCATAAAAAAGTTAGGGTATCAAATCATTTGATCAAGGAGGTTAACACACTTGATTTACTTCAAGTATATTTTGTCTTAAAGCTTTTTGACTTAATTTTCAAACGGAATGAATACAAAATATTCCTTATTCAAGAATGCTAAAGTGCTTGAACCTTTTTGAGATATATGTCATTTTTTTTTGTTAAGGTGTCAACTTAATTATTCAAAATGTATTAATATTTTTATTTTAAAAATATAAAATATTATTCATTTTAAATTTATTTATTCTTAAAAAAGAAATTATCAAAATCAAAATAAAAAGCCCTTAGGCTAACAAACTTAGTCATTTTTGACGAAGTTCTTTTGGTCTCTTTCTTTTTCTTCTCCTCTGGTATAGGATGAAACTTACATACAATGGGCTAATTAGTTCGGATATATTTCGAACTTAGCTTTTTTAGGCTTTTTTCTTCCCAAGTATGGGAGTAAGCTTCCATACAAGGGGCTAATTAGTTCAGATATACTTCGAACTTAGCATTTTTAGGCTAATTAGTTTGGATATACTTTGAACTTAACCTTTTTAGGCTTTTTCTTTCCAAGTATAGCATTAAGCTTCCAAACAAGGGGATATTAAGCTCGGATGTATTACGAATTTAGCCTTTTTAGACTTTTTCTTCCCAAGTATAGGATTGACCTTCTATACAAGGGGCTAATTAGTTCGGATATACTTTGAGCTTAGTCTTTTTAGGCTCTTTCTTTCCAGAGGGTCTAGCATGTTGTGCCTCCCAAGTTTTTGCGATAAAGAATGCTGGAAAAAAAGTTCGATTTGTAGACAAGGATTTGAAAAAGAAAAAAATCTTACCGAATAACGGCGTTTTATTGCCAAATCTAAACAATTACAGAAAATTGAAATTTCAAAAATAAAATTTATGTAAGTTGTTTGTGTTCCATGGCCTAGGGATGGCTCTGCCATTCATGTCTTCCAAGTTATAAGCCCTTGTCCTTGCATTGGAAGTGACCTTATAGGGGCCCTCCTAGTCCGGTCCGAGCTTCCCATGGACCGAATCTTTCATATGACCGAGGACCTTCTTGAGGACCAGATCTCCTCTGCTGAACTCACGATGCTTGACCCTCTAATTGTATCCTTTAGCCAAAGTTTGCTGATAGGCTGCTAATTTAATGGCTGTTATAATCCTTCTTTCTTCGGATAAGTTCAAATACATAGCCAAGTCCCTTTTCTGGTACGATCAAGATAGGTGCACTAGTCAGCCTCTCCTTCAATGTTTGGAAGGTGAACTCACAACTGTCGATCCACACGAACTTAATCCATTTTTGCGTAAAACGTGTCATAGGTGCTGCAAGTCTATAGAAGTCCTTCACGAATCGTCGGTAGTAACCCGGCAAACCCAAGAAACTCTAAATCTCGAACACATTCTTTGGCCTCTCCCAGTCCATCACAGCTTCTATCTTAAAAGCATCCACGGCCACCCTATCTCCCGAAACCACATGCCGTAAAAACTTGACCTCGGGCAACCAGAACCTGCATTTGTCGTACTTAGTGTACAAATGGTGTCCCTACAGCAATTGTAAAGCGAACCTAAGATGCTGCACATGCGCCTCCTCCGGTGACGAATAAATCAAAATATCGTCCACGAACACAACCATGAATCGATCAAGGTAAGGGTGAAAGATACAGTTCATAAGGTCCATGAATGTCGCCGGTGCGTTAGTTAGTCCAAAAGGTATGACTAAAAACTCAAAATGCCCATAGCGAGTATGAAAGCCCATCTTCTGAATGTCCTCTTCCTTGACTTGCAACTGATGATATCCCGATCTCAAATCTATCTTGAAGAAGCAACACAAACTCTTCCGTTGGCCAAACAAGTCATCAATATGAGGCATGGGATATTTATTCTTAACAGTCACGTGGTTTAACTTTCGGTAGTCAATACACAAACATAAGGAACCATCTTTCTTCTTTGCGAACAACGTTGGAGCTTCCCATGGCGACACACTAGGACGAATAAAACACGTGCCCAATAACTCTTGAACTTACACTTTCAACTCTAGCAACTCAACTGGTGCAAAATGGTATGAGGGCATAGAAACGAAAGCCGTCCCTGGGATTAGGGCAATGGAAAACTCTGCTTCCTGCCGTGGCGAAAGCTCAAACAAATCGTTTGGGAAGACATCCAAAAACTCACAAACAACGAAAGGAAGCTCCCTACGAGTAGAACCAATCTCACTCGTTGACAAAGCGGAGAAAAAAAGGCTAAGGACACTACAGCTCTAGAATCATAAGGTCTAGGCACCAAACCGTCATCTCGACCACCCACGAAATAAAAGGACTCTCCTTTAAGAGTGAAAATGAACACCCGCCGTTGGTCACAGTCGATATACGCCCAAAAGGTGGTCAACCAATCTATTTCCAAAATGACATCAAACGAGGTCATATCAAGTATGATGAAGTCGAACAATAAACGGTGGTCGGCAATCTCCATCTCATAGACTCTATAAATGCGTCTAAAAAATGGTGGTCCCGCCAATCGGTGTTTCTACACAAAAGGCGCTACCTAAAATGTCTACATCTAGCCCCAATACAGATGCAAATGCAGATGAGATGAATGAATGCGATGTTTCGATGCCAACGAGACCACTAGCCCATGAGCGGTACATCAAGAAAGTACCTTGGATGATCAAAGGACTGGCTGCGGCATCTGGCATGGTAGGTGCCACTAACGTACTAGGCTCCATAACGGCATACACTTGCCCCTGATTCCCCTAATTGGACCCATTACTTCCACTGGCTCCCAGCTGTCTCACTGACTGGGCTGAAGTAGCCCCTCTCGCCATCCTCATGGACTGTACTCCCGATTGTTGTTACGACTGCCCGTAGCCCTATTGCCCCTGTGGCACCTATCCTGACTGTGCTCTAGAAGCACTCTGTACACTCCCTCCCTAAAGGTAATCCCAGTGCACGTGGCCCACCTAGCCACACTTACAGAAAAAGTATAGGGCCTTCTTCTAGATCTAGCTCGGCTACTGCTCCTGTTGTGGGCACTCTCTAACATGATGCCCCGGCTGCTTGCACAGGAAGCAGAGTAGCCCTCGGTGTTTAGAATGTCCCGATGAACCCATCGATGGTGTGGGTAGCGACCGTGGCTGCGGTTGGGACCCTATAGGATAAGAACTAGCTCCTCCTAATTTTGGCCTTTTTAACTAGCACCCTTCTAACTACGCGCTAGAACCCCCTTGATGCGACTTGCTCTCTCTAATCTTTTGGCTCTCTGCCATGGCATTCTCAACCCGAATGGCAGCCTCCATCAACTCAGTATAGACTCAGAAGCCCAAAGATACAATCTTGTCCTTAATGGCGGGCTAAAAACCTTGCTCAAACTGTTTGGTGCGCGACTCTTCTATTGCCACCATTTAAAGTGCAAACCGCGATAGATTCGCGAACTTGGCCTTGTACTGGACCCCAAATAGAGTACCCTGGATGAGGGAAAGAAACACCACATGTTAGGTATCTATTGACGACTCTCGGAAATACTTCTCCAGGAAGACCCTAGTGAAAGCGGCCCACGTGCCCTCCACAGTGGTCTTGGGAAACTTCCACCACTCTTTCACGTCTTCCCGAAGTTGGAACACCACCAACTTTATCCATAACTCATTCTCCACAATCTCTAGGGTATCAAAGATTGTCGTGGTTACCTCTAACCACTCTGTACCAACTTTGGGGTCCAGCTCCCCAAAAAAGATTAGAGGATCTAACCGTTGAAATTCTCTCATGGTTACCGTGGCCCTTGGCTCGAAAACTCTTGCTCCAACCCTTGCTGCCTCGGCCAAAGCTCTCATCGTAGTGAACATCTTCTAAACAATGTCAATGCCACCCTCCTGTTCCTGTGGGGTGTGCATGTCCCTTTCTTCCAAAACTAGGGCACAAGTACAACCCCGGCCGCGACCTCAGCCCCTACCCCGTCTTGGCAACATTGCTCTATATATAAGAAGGAATAAAGAGAGGTATCAATACCACGGTCCAAATCAATTGTCTCTCACAAACAACATTTCTTTCATCATGTTATCCGAGCACACTTACCACATCATCAACACATCTCATGTAACGAGGAGGATTAATTGGAATGACGGGTCGATCCGAGTAACTCGTTTAGATTTCTAGTTAGAACGGACGTCGGGCAAATGCCTTTCTAACTCAAACCCTAAACTAGTCGACCGGACGCCCAAGGGCAAGATACATCATCCTAGAAATCCAGCCTCCATACCTATATAACACATAACATACAAACATCATGTTACTTCAAGTTAAATCATGCTAACACACAATACAATTTATAATGCCCCGATTCACATCAATGCAACTCTCACGCAATGGTTCAACTATTCCTACGACACCTCGATATTCGAACCTATAACTTTGATACCAATTTATAATGCCCCGATTCCATAAGCATAGAAACCCAAACTATTCACAAGAGAAAATCCAAAAAATAAATGTCTTGTCAAAACTAAACCATGATTTGTAGTAAAAAGTACACCAAAGAAGGTTTGAAAACCTTAAGTAAATAGCCCCTTGAAGAATAAAAAGGTGAAAATTAACCATAACAATCAGACCACTTGGTCGGTCTCAAAATTGATCGATCGATCTATCACTGCCTGCAGAAGTTTCACATAGTAACTACGAAAACGAGAGGTTACATTGACCACTCAACAGACCGAAAGATTGGTCCGTCAAGCGGTCCACTCCTAAACTCTTTTCTGAAGTCTTGTTTCAAAAGTTGATTTCCCACATCAAAATATTTGTAAAGATAAGCCTTTCATACAACAGTTTTGATAAGTATAAGAGCAAAAGAGTAGAGAAAACATCTCAAAACATTCCCAAACACTGGAAAACCATAGCCCATCCATCACATGGCCCTTGAAACGATAACTACGTCCTTCTGCGCATGCAAAATATGAATTTATGACCTCAAGGTCTTACAACAAGGGTACACCGACCACTAGTGATCACAATGAAGTATTTAAAAGAATTACATTAAAAAACGTTGAACTCTTAAAAGATTATACAAAGCATATAATTCTCTCAAATACTCTAGCAAAACAAGGGACCCCGAAATCCATCCCTTAATCCATTGCCATCTATTTTCTATCACCTAAAAGGTTGTCAAACAACATGAGCCGTGGCTTGTAGTAAAAAGACTAATAATGAACATGAGCATAACATGTTAGTATGGATATGCAAAATGTAACACATAGTTTCGTTGTAAGATAACCTCATTTCCATCCAAGTCAAATTCACATAATCGGTTTTTCTTATAAAAGCTAAACCCCTTTATCTCACACAAGTCACACAAACATACCCGTGTTATCCACCATGTTCATATTCTAACCAACTCGTGGTTCACAATCTAAGAGCCGACGCCGAACGAGCTTATAGACCCACGCTGCGTTACTACCGTCCAGACCACGCGAGATCCACTAAGTAACGGTGCATTCTATAACTGGCCTTGACTAACGCCTTGTTCTCGGTTATTAGCCGAATGACAGGTCACCCAATCTACGCAGCTTTTTGATCTTTCACCGAGTAGCTATTCAAGCCAAACTTAAATGATCATTGAATCCAAATCGGTCCTTTTTAAATCATCAAAATAATATACCAAACACGAGTCCAACCCAAGAATGGTTACTCTCGTCAGCACCTAACACGCTTAGGATTAATAATAATTACCCAAGTCACAATGCCATTATATTCATATATCCCAATTTTAATTGGCTTAAAATTCAAAGTATTCATTTCATCATTCCATTTACCCTCAAATTCATAGTGTTTATACAAGACAATAGGTTCCCACAACTCCAAGTTTTTCAATTCATTCATCAATTTCATCATTTGGACCTTTAACCCCAAACCCCCTAATTTTCATGAGTTTTGCCCAACTTATACCCTAGTTTTCAAATTCGCTAAAATAGTGAGTCTCAAACGAATATCCCATGACAGATTTATAACAATCCAACTGGAAACCCAAGATTTAACATATTTTAGCATCAAACCCTAGCTCAAGGTTCCAAAAACACAAATTTCATGTTCTCATGTACATATAATCAAATATACAATTCATGTTAAGCAAATATTCAAGAATAGTCATAAATTCTACCTCTTTGGTGATGAAAACACAATATTCAAACTCTAGGAAGCTTCAATCCACCAAGTCTCCTACCATGAAATTAAAGAGGAGCTTCTAACGCATGTCGTCACTTTCCAATGGGTGCTCACTTGGTGGAAAGACAACAAACTCACTCTAGAAGGGCCACCAAACCCAACCACAGGGTTTGAAGTTTCGTTCTAGAGAAAGGAGGAGATGAGAATGAGGAGCACAACACAAATTCCGAACTTAAAGCTGCCTTCTGCGATAGACCGCTCAATCTGTCTCGAGACTGATCGATTGGTCTTTTGTTGGAATGCACACCAAGAAAAAGAAATGTACACAAGATCTAAATTTTTTTCCGACGTCTCAATGTTCATTCAATCAACCCACAATAATTACTTTCATGCATACCCGAGCACATAATAAAAATATCAACAACCAAACTCACGATCGAACTTTTAATCTTTTCCCAAGTTTAAACATTAGTTCACACGGTTTAATTAATTATTTCAAATTAAAAGAAAATGGGGGTCCCTACAGACGTATTTTTAATCCACATACATGCATAAATAACATAAAAATTAATATTTTTAACTTTATATTAATACAAAATTTTCATATTCAAAAATTACCGAAACCCAAATTATCCCTCAATTAAATTTCTCAAACTCCTGCGCACATCGTCAGATCTAGCAAAGCTTATTAAAAAGTTATCAGCCCCACTGGCAACACATATATAACAAACATATCAGCTCAAAATTAATACTGCATCGATAAATTATCACATAATATTTAATTATTAAAATTTATAACGAGACCGGATCTCACAGCTACAAACTTCATTTTGATGAGTCTTAGCATGTGTTTGGACTAGCTTATTTTCAAAAAAATTTGGCTTAAAAGTAATAAAAAAAAATCAATTGGTTTGGCTTATTAGGCATTTTTTTACTTTTTTTTAATTTTTTCGATATGATTTGACATCTACTTTTTTACAAAAAAGTCAAAAAACTTAAAAATTACTAATAAAAAAACTAGTCCAAACACAAACTTGCTGTTCATACTCCAAAGTACACTTTTGCTTTCCCGGTCGGCTTTCTCGGCCTCACGGGGGTGTATACCACACTCGAGCGATGAAGGAATTTTGTGAAGATAATTTAGTTGACATAGAAAAATGTGTTGAAGATATCTTCATCAAAGAAAAAGAAGAACCAAATCAAGAGAAAACTTCAAATTCTCAACAAATTAAAGTCCAACAGGCTGCTGGATCTTCAAATCCTGAAAAATTAGATTTTCCTAACGAATGGAGGTATGCTCATGGTCACCAAAAATATCTTATCATTGGTGATCCATCTCATGATATCAAAACTCGATCATCTCTACATAATGTTTGTGGTAATCCAACATTTCTTTCCCAGATTAAACCAAAATATTTTGAGAAAGTAAAAAATGATGAGTTTTGCACATTGGCTATGCAAGAAGAGCTTAATTAACTTGAAAGAAACAAAGTTTAAACTTTAGTCTCAAGACTTAAGAACACTCCATCATTGGTACAAAATAGAATTTTAAAAACAAAATAGATGAGTAATTCTTAGGAATAAAGCTCGATTGGTAGTCCAAGGTTACAATCAAGAATAATGCATCAATTTTAATGAGATTTTTGCTTATGTGGTTAGGCTTGAAGCCATTAGAATGTTGCTTACTTTTGCATACTTTAAAAATTTCAAACTCTATCAAATGGATGTCTAAAGTGCCTTTTTAAATGGTTTTATCTCGAAAGAAATTTTTGTGAAACAACTTCCTGATTTTAAAAATTTAGATTTTTTAAAGCATGTTTACAAACATACCAAGACTCTTTATGGTTTAAAGTAAGCACTTAGAGCATGGTATGAAAAGTTAAGAAAATTCTTAATTGAAAATGAATTTTTAAGAGAAAATATTGATACCATTCTTTTCATCAAGTCTTAAGGAAATGAAATATTAGTTGTCCAAATTTATGTAGATAATATTATTTTTAATTCAACTAACGAATCTCTTCGCAAAAACTTTGCTAAGTGTATGCAAGGAGAATTCGAGATGAGCACGATGGGTGAGCTCAACTACTTCCTTGGACTTCAAATTAAATAAACTTAAGAAGGAATCTACATCAATCAAGCTAAGTACACACGGAACATATTGAAGAGATTTAACATGCTGAAAGCAAATTCTATGGGAACTCTGATGTATTTTACAATAAAGCTTGACAAGGACGAAGATAGTATAACAGTAGATGAAAAGCGATATAGAGATATGATTGGATCTCTATTATATTTAACTGTTAGCCGTCCTGATATAATGCTTAGTGTATGTATGTGTGCTAGATTTCAATTAAATCTTAAAGAATCATATGTGATCACTGTTAAGCGCATCTTTAGATATCTCTTAGATACATAAAATTTAGGATTATTCTATCATAGAGGAATAGCTTTTGAGTTATTTAGCTATTCAGATGCTGATTTTGCCGAATGTAAAATAGATAGAAAAAGTACAAGTGGAACTTGTCAATTTCTAGGACACTTACTAATCTCTTGGTTTAGCAAAAAACAGAACTCAGTAGCCTTGTCTACAGCCAAGTTTGAGTACATTGCAGCTGGAAGCTGGTGTACACAAGTTTTTTGGATGAAACAACAATTAGAGGACTATGATTTTTGTTTAGATCATATCCCTATAAAACATGATAACAAAAGTGCAATTAATATATCAAAAAATCTAATATAACGCTCAAGAACCAAGCATATTGAGATAAGACATCATTTTATACGAGATCATGTGCAAGAAGATAATATTGAATTCGAATTCGAATTCATAGACACATATTACCAACTAGCTGACATTTTCACAAAACCCTTAAATGAAGAAAGAATATGCTATATTAGAAGAGAACTTGGTATGTTATGTACTCCTAATTCATGATTAATATGTCTTACTAACTATGTCTTTTCAATGCATTTCAATGCTTTTGACATTCTTCATTGATGTGTGAAAAGTGTCGACACCACTTGAAAAAGTGTCGACACATATGTGTGCTGAGTTGACCCAAAACTATATAGAAAAGACACTGCGGAAAAAGCGTCGACCCCTTTCTATATAGTGTCAACTCAAATTTGTTGCCTGACTCTTGGTAAATTTGTGTCGACCAAAAACTTAATCGTGTTGACTCAAACAGTCGAAAGTGTCGACATCTTCTGAAAAAGTGTCGACACAATTTTTATTTTCAGTCACTCAAACTCGCAAAGAAAAGTGTCGACCCAACTGACATTTGTGTCGACACAAATCTTTATACCTATATAAGAGGCACCGACCTCACCAATCGCGTCATTTTCCCTCTCTCTCACACAACTACTCATCTCCCACGTTTATTTGTTTTTTGAAAAGTCGTGTCAACCCGACCTTCCCTTCCTTCTTCCAATCTATCCTTAAATCATTCACAATGCCACCACGAACAATGGAAAAAGGCACAAAACGTCCTGGAGAAGTGGGTTCTTCAAACCATAGGCCTCCAAGAAGAAGAAGACCACTACGACGATAACAGTGACGATGACATAGACAGCGGAGGTTGCAATGTCCGAAATCGTAAGTTTTAAATCTCCTAAATTTCAACAACTTTACTTCTCTTCCTTTGTAAATTGCAAAGTTATTCTTGGTTGTAGTGTCGATTTTTCCTTTGTTAATTCTATAGAAATGCGTTTTAAGGATTTAATTTTCAGTCTCGAGTGGGAGACACTTCTACATATTCGTGAACCTCACTATCCCACACTCGTCAAACTATTCTATGCTCACATTCACGTCTCCTCAATTCCAACCACCAACATCACCACGTGGGTAAATGGTACTGAGATTCACTTGACCTCCTCAATCCTAAATGAAATTCTTTGCATTCCGGAGGGTAAAATTGTTGTGGTTTGCAATAAGAAACCCATAGATATTGACAATTTTTCATTTTATGATGCCGTTAGGAATATTTTTGAAAATAATGAGATTAACCCTTCAAAATCCTCAAAAGTAAATCCCTCAAACCTGATATGCAAATTTTGCATCATATGGTCAACCTTATTTTTCTTTCGCAAATGGGCAAATTATGTGATCTTACGTATATACACATTTTTATCACGTTGTGCATTTTTGAACAACAAAACCTTAATCTTGATTTTTTGTTTATTTCTGATATGTTGCAATCACATTGAAAGTCAAATTCCTCTCTTCCACATGCTATGTTTTTTACCCGAGTCTTTCGCCACTCTGGCATAGACTTGTCTATTAAGAAGATGGTTCTCTTCTCTAAACATGATTTGTATGGTGCTTCGACCCTAAAGCATATAGAAATCTCAAAAGTTGAAGGTGTTTGGACCACTATCTTCTTCTTGCCCTCAGTCTGCATCCTGTGAATTCTCTCCTATTCATGTTGACTTTGACTCTCCTGCTCCTCCTGTTTGACCTGACATTCCTGGACCCTCTAGTACTCCATCACATGTTTCTCCTCCTCCTCTTGTTTCATCTAGTCTTTCATCTGCTCCATCTACTTCTTCAGCTTCTCCATCTATTGATTTCTCTGCAATTATTTCTTTGATCAATGGCTTGGCATCTTCTTTGTCCTCCTCCTTGGCTTCCTTTCAAGCTAAAATCGATCAAAATATGTTTGATTTAAACAGCACTATCTCTTCTCTATCTAAAAAAGTAAAACGTCATGATAAGACAAATCATGCTCCCCGACGTGATGTCAAAAATGCCACTGATGCTGGCAAAGCTTTATGCAAGACTATGGACGACAGCCTTGTGTCCATTGTCAATTGCAACAAAGCTATTCTACAACAAGTGCAGAAAGAATACGATTAGGGTATCATCATAGATGTTCACAACAACATTCGCCAGGTTGAGGACCATTTTAAATGGTTACAAGATGCTTGGAGCAAACAGTTTAAGGCCAAAGAATCAAAAGAAAAGAAAGCTGTCCATCTCAAACGCGAAGCAAATTTGGCCCTCGCTGCCACTCTTAATGTCATGGCAACTGCCGAGAAGAAGGATGAACGCATTTTATCCTCCAAAGAGAAGGATTATGAGAGACGTCAGAAGGCAGAAGAAAAGAAAAAGTTCAAAAATTTCATGAATAACTAGTAGCTTCGATCCTTTGATGATTTCAAAAGGATCGAGAGACAGGTAAGTGGTGAAGTGAAGGTGAAGGCGAACGAAAACATTAACAAACATTTATTCATTCAGTAGTTTTTATTTTAGAAGGAGAAGATGTAATCGTTAAACATATATTTTTTTTTAGAAGATGTAATCGTTAAACATATATTTTTTTTCGTATGTGTTGTTTGTATGGTTAAAAAACATATTCTCTGTTTCATACTTCTTTTATGGATGGATATTTATATATATGTGTTTGTATATAACAAATCCTATTTATATGATTGATGGTTAAATTTTAAAATATAACTTCGCATATATTTGTCTTGATGCTCAAATTTTTAATAAATTCAAAATACTTCTGAATTAAATTTGTAAATCATCTTACAAATAAATATTATACTGTTGAATGCATGCCTAATTATTATGAATGCATATTTCGTTTGAGGTATATTGATAAGGAGAGAACTCTTGTTAAAAAATTTTTTTAAATATTTTTTAAAAAATAATAAAATTATTGTAAAAATCAAAAAAATGAGATATTGTTGGCTCAAGGGCTTTTTATATTGATTTGGATGATTTTTATAATTTATTTTCTAAAAATAAATAGATTTAAAATGATAGTATTTATATTTTTCAAAAAAAAAAGTGTAGGCACATATTGAATAAATGTGTTGATACATTTAACCAAAAGAAATGACTTATCTTTCAAAAGAATTAAAATACTTAAGTATTCTTGATTATGAGAATATTTTGTGCTAAACCCAATTGATAATTGAGTCAAAACTTTAAGACAAAATATACTTGAAGATATCAAGTGTGTTAACACCTTTGAACAAATGGTTTGACACCTTAATAATGTGTTGAAGATGTTTCAAGTATTAAAAATTAGTGTCGACACAAATAGATTTTGTGTCAACACAAAAGAGTCGAAGCTCTCTGTACTCAAAATGAGTCGACACAAACTGAATTTGTGTCGATACAAAAGTGATTTCTCACTTTTATTATTCGAAACTTTGAGTCGACACAAATGCCAAATGAGTCGACACAAAAGTACCGAGACCACCTGCAGAATTTTGTGTGGCGACACAAATTGAAGAAGAGTCGACACAAATATCCCAAGCTCGCCTGAAGAATTTTAGTGTCGACACCAACGCTCAAATGAGTCGACACAAATCTCTCAAGACTTCCTGTAGAGTTTTAGTGTCGACACCAAGAAGATTTGAGTTGACACAAATTGTCTTCTCCCGGATGTTGAACAACCATTGAGTCGATACAATATCCAAATGTGTCGACACCGTTGTGTTGGTGAGAAAGATTACAGACATTGTGTCGACACCTTAAAAGAATTGAGTCGACCTAATCACTTGAAGATCCTTACCCTAGACATTTTGTGTTGACCCTAAAGAATTTGTGTCGATACCTGCGACGAAAATTTAAATTCGCAACAGGCTTCAACGGTTGAATTTTTGGCATTTAATGCTCTCAACTACCTCCAATGGTCATGAATGCTCAAAACCTTATATAAGGAGTTACTCCTTAGCATTTAATCCCTCTGGAGATTTACAATTACTATTTTATTGCTTGATTCAAACTCAAAATCTTAAAGTTTTCATTTATTGCTGTGACTCCAGCTCTTGTACCTCATATCTCTTTACCTCTTCACTTATTGCTAATCAATTTCTGTAAAGATGGTGAGTGTTTCTCATCTAAACACTTCATGTATTATATTTAAGGATGAGTCACCATTTATCTTTTGAGTGAGTGAGTAAATCTCATTAAAGAATAGCTCAAGAGTGATTAGAAGAAAATAAGGAATTGTTTTTATAGGATCAACTTATTGCTGTTGTAAGGCCTTTGAATGTACTCGTAAACATTCGTATCCTTGTGGATATTCTCAAACGAAGTCTTGAGGTTGTAAGGTTTGAAATGCGCCCGTGAAGCATTCTACATTGTGAAAATTCCCAAAGGCAGACTTGAGGAGTGGACGTAGGCATGGAATAAGTCAAATCACTATAAATCCTTGGTGTCTGGTTCAATCTGTCTAACCCTAACCTCTTTAATATTTGCATTGCCTAAATCTTTGATTATCTTGCTATATTTGTTTGTCATATTAAAAGGTTTTCAAAAAATTTTTAAAAATTATTATTATTTTTTAAGACTCAATTCACCCCGCTCATGGGTTGCCTAGAACTAACAGCACCACGTCTAGATCCAGTAGAAAGTTTATAAGTCAAACGGCATCCTTAGGTGCTTTAGAAGTTGCCGCATACTCTGCCTCTATGATGGAATCAACAATGCAGGACTACTTAATACTTCTCTAACTTATAGCTTCACCTCCCAAGGTAAACACATATCTCAATGTAGACTTTTGAAAATCCTTATCTAATTAAAAATCTGGGTCCGTGTATCCCAAATGTACTAGACTATCTATCTGGTAAATCAATATATAATTCATAGTCCTTTTCAAATATTTGATTCTACGTTTTAGCGCTTTCTAATGCTATTATCCTGGATTAAACTGATATCTGCTAACCATACTAACGACAAAATAGATATCGGGTCTAGTGCACAGTATAACATACATTAGGCTTCTCATTATCGAAGCATAAGGACCTGCCTTTATTTTCTCTATCTCATCAGGTGTCTTCGAACATTGATCATTGGATAGAGTAATTTCATACCTGAAAAGGAGAAACTCTTTCTTAGAATCTCGCATGCTAAAACGAGTAAGGATGGTGTTGATATAATTGGCTTATGGTAAGCCTAATATTCTCTATTTTCGATCTCGCATAAGCTTAATCTCAAGGATTTGACTGGCTTCTCTCAAGTCTTTCATATCAAACTGTCTAGATAACCATACTTTAACCGAAGATAATATTCCCACATCATTTTCGATGAGTAAAATGTCATCCACATAAAGTACTAGAAAAATTATCACGTTTTCATCACGCTTCTTGTACGCACAGGACTCGTTAGGACTTTGATCAAAACTATAAGACTTAATAGCCTAATCAAATCGAGTGTTCCAAGATCTAGATGGCTGCTTAAGTCCATAAATGGATCTCTTAAGTTTGCACAACATGTGCTCTTGGTCCTTTACTACGAAATCATCTGGTTACACCATATAGATGCATTCATTAAGATTTTCGTTAAGGAAAGCTATTTCGATGTCCATTTACCAAATTGCATAATCGAAATGAGCCGCAATAAATAAGAGAATCCGGATAGACTTAAGCATGACTGCTAGAGAAATGATTTTCTCATAATCTATCCCTTCTTTCTGAGTGAACCCTTTTACAATATGCCTATCTTTAAAGGTTTTCACCTTCTCATTTGCTCATCTCTTTCTCTTGTAGTTCCACTTGCATTTCGATAGATTTTATCCCTTTAGATAGTTCTACAAGTTTCCTGACCTGATTAGAATACATAAATTCTATATCTGAATTCATATCCTTTTACCAATGATCTGCATCTTTATCTTGGAGTTCTTCATTATAGTTGCAGGGTTTGCTATCTAGTTCTACTGAGATCCCATCAAAAGACTCTTCTAAGAATATATATCGACTGGGTCGACAAACAATTCTTCCACTACGACGAGACACTACATGCGTCTGTGTACTAGTAGTGATACGCTATACTGATTCTAAACCCTGTGTACCATCATCTACATGCACCCCTAGTTGTAAAACTGACATGTTATGGTAGCACTCTGAACTGGTTCAGAATCGGCACGTGTCTCGATAATTCTCCAACTATAACGAGGCAATGGGATAGCGATGACTCGTGATTTATCTTCTATTCTATTGGTATTTTCTCTCAATTCTTCTAAAACAATTTTACTCGTGGACTTGTAATCCATTATATGATCCTCTTTCAAGAATCAAGTATTGGTAGTGATAATGACCTTCTTATCCTTAGAATTATAAAACAAACCACTCTTCGCTCCCTTGTGATACTCAACAAAGAAACAGACTTTCGTGCTCAGTTCTGACTTACCCGTGTTTCCTTTCAGCACATGTGCTGGACACCTCCAAATCTGAATATGTCTCATACTAGGCTTGCGCTCGGTCCATAATTCTGTAGGAGTAGAAGGTATTGACTTAGAAGATACCAAGTTCAGAATGTAAGCTGCTGTCTCCAATGAAAATCCCCAAAACGAATTGGGTAAATTCGAATAACTCATCATTGATTTTATCATTTCTATAAGAGTCCTATTTCTTTTTTCTGCTAGACCATTCTGCTGTTGAGTCCCCGGCGCAGCCAACTGGAATATAATCCCCTCTGCTGACAAATAGTTTCTAAACTCTCCAACGAGGTACTTGCCACCACGGTCAGATCGGAGTGACTTGATACATTTACTTAGATGCTTCTCCATTTTGGTCTTGAATTCTTTGAATTTCTCAAAGTATCTAGACTTACGATATATCAAATAAATGAATTCATACATTGAGTAGTCATTAATGAAAGTGACGAAATACTCAAAACCTCTTCTAACCTAGATACTCATACTCATAGGTCCACGCAAGTCAGAATGAATTGGTTTCAAAGGTTCTTTATCTCTACGGTCTTTAGCCGAAAATGGTTTCTTGGTCATTTTACCTTCAGAGCAGGATTCACAGACTAGAGTGCCTTACTTCTAATGAACCTGAATGTTCATCTTCAACCAGTCTATTTATCATTTTTAGATTAATGTGACCCAAGCGTAAGTGCCAAAAAATGTTTGATTTATTAAAGAAGGTTCCTTTTCTTTATTTAGTAAATTAGACGTGTTATTCAATTCATTCAGTTACAGTGTAAAAGAGATAAGAGATATAGCATACAGATCATCCACAATGTATCAGAACAAATAAAATATTTATTTTTTTTAATAGTTACAGAGTCATTAAAACAAACTGAATATTTATTCTTAACCAAATTAGAAACTAAAATTAAATTCATTCTAATAGAAGGTATATAAAGATAATCTTTTAAAATTAAAATCTTATATCTACTAAAAGAAAGAGTGACATCTCCCACAGCAACTGTCACGACCCATTTCTAAGAACGGTATTCGTGACCAGTTAGTGAGTTAAAAATCCACCCGATGCCTCTTTCTTTCTTTATTTTTCATTCCTTATTTTGAATTTTGCCAATTAAGTTTTGTATATATAAATCATTCATTGAAAATGGATCAATTCCCTTAAACATTCTCAGTGATCTCATTTTAAAAATCTCTAGAACTTACTAACTGTGTGTTCAATGAGATACAAGATTTAACAATTACAGGACTTGAAATAAAATTATGAATAAATTAAACTATCTTTTTTCCTGCTACCGGTTCCTCCATGCATGCAAGTATCACCTGAAATTATTCAACATCCATTAGCAAAGCTAATGTGAGTATATAAATTATTCAACATCCATTAGCAAAACTAATGTGAGTGTATAAATATCTGAGTTATTAGTCGCTTTTCATTTTTTTAAAAATGATATCCGAATAAATGGCACCCGAAATCCAGAGAGTTATCCGGCAGTGAAAAATGAACATTTTCAAGTCACCTGGCAGTGACCTGCCGCGCTTATTACATCACCTCACTGGTATATTTTATTGTTCCCCAGCGACCGGGACGCCGCTTATACTATCATTATTATCTTTATAATATCACATTTTCATAATCATTTTTAACAATAATTGTACCTCAAAATCGTTATAAAGCGGTAATCAAAAACTCAACTAACCCAGATATTAGAAGACTCACCTGACTTTGACGTGTATTAATCAGTGAATTTTTAAATCCAAACACAATAAAATACTAGTTTTAGTATGATTCCCAAAGTAATAATTAGCTAAATTCTTTTAACTCCAAAAATTTTGTAAAAGATTTATATCATTCTTTATTATTCTTTTTCAATTTATTTTTACTTAAAACTTGTTGTAACTAAAATTCATAAAGATATAAATATATAAGAAAATTAAAATACATAAGAAACTTCTTTTTAAATTATGTTAAAATACTTATGTTAAATTTAAAACTAATTAATCAAATAAATCTTAGTTTAAAAATAATATTTAAAACTAATTAAACATCAAAGAATTAGTTAAAGAATTAGTTAAATAATGTTTAAAATTTATTTTAAATTTAAAACTTAGTTTAAAACTATATAATGTTTAAGTTAAATTAAAACCTATTCAAGAATTCTTTTATTCTTAATAATGGATTTTTACTAGCCTAACTTAATTTAAGTTTTGTCAAAAAAACTATTCTTTTAAACTATGTTTAAATACTTGTTTTAATTTTCAAACTTAATTATTTTAAACTTAAAAAAAACTAATTAGAAACTATTGATACTAATAGCAACCAAACAATTCCCAATCATATCATTTAAGTGGTTCCTCATATTTTCCAAGGTTTAAATAATACTTTCTGATTAAAATACTATATCATTTAATGAATGTAAATGTTCCAATTCAATTTACATTTTCTGAACGTTTTAGCTTGGTGTAAAACAATTACCAAATAGTAGCCATTGAAAACAACACACATACACACAGTTTTTAACACACACACACAACACACACAGTAACTTAACACACACACACAATTACATAATACATTATGGAGAGCTGAGAGAAAGAAAAGAGAGATCAGAGAGAGGCAGAGAGAGAGAGATATAGCAGAGAGGAGAGAGCAGAGAGAGAGACGGAGAGGAAGGGGGAGAGAGAGAGAGAGAGAGAGAGGGCAGAGACCAGTGGTCGTCTCGGCGGTGAACGGCGGTGAGTGGAGAGGCATCGGCGGGTGAAGGTTGGTGGTGGCCGGAGTGGCGCCGGCGATGAGTGGACGGTGGCAGCTGTTGGTCGCGCCTCCCCTGTGCTTATGTTTGAAGCTGTCTTCTGGAGAAGCAAGAAGCTTCTCAGCTTCGTGTGTATATAATATAACACTGTATACTCAGATGTCCCTCAGGCTTTCAGATGATTTGCACCCTGGGTCCTCGGCGGTCACATGCATTTATAGGCGTAAGGCTAGGTTCACGTGGTTATATGCATGCTAAAAACGGTCTTTTGGTTGCCAAGTGTACGGTAGCTTCGAATTTATATATCATAAAATTTTTATTATAAAATTTTTAATTTAAAAAATTCTAAAAATTTAGATATAGATTTTTTTATATATTTTCATAAATTATCGTATAGTTAGAATCATCACCAAATTTTTTATCTATTTAAAATTTTCTTGTTGCGGTTTAACAATTACAAATATTTTTAATAATTATAAAAATTTAAATTCAAAAATTTTTCAAAAATTCAAAATAGTCTTTTAATGTTATTTTATGATTTATCATAAAATTAGAATATGTAGAAAAATTCTCTAATTATACAATATATTTTTATCTTAATTCTTGATTATTTAAAATGTTATTAGATGTAAATTCTTAACCTTGAATTTTAAAATTAATTCTAATGTTTGGTTAAAAATTCTATTTATGGTCTTAATTACTTTTATTATTATTATTATTATTATTATTATTATTATTAAAGATCAGGTGCCACGGCAACTGTTGTCATCCTGGTATTATTACTCATATATAGGTATATTTTCGCATAACTAAGCTGTCTGATTTTTAGGAACTCTTACAAAGAATTTTAAGTATGATTAGTATCTCTCGTATCTACACACTAAGTATCGGTAGATAACGCTGTTAAACATGTTTTAACTACTAGTGAACAGAAATTACTTTATTTGTTCTGCATGCTGAGAAATACTGGGCATTGCTTCTTTCAATGCCTTGACTGATTACAGTGAAAATGCTTGTCTTTTGGCTTTTTCACACTAACTTTAGACCCATTAGCTGCTTTTAGATCTGTCTCTCTGTTCATGAATATTTTTTTTTTTCTTACCTTTCGGCTAAGAGGAGAAATCTTGTTTAGTAACAAACACATTACCTGGGCTCCTAAGAATACCCTTAACTACTTGAAGTTCTTTAATTAGTTCTTCCATAAAACAAATGAGTTTGTTCATTGTATAGTTTAGGCAGAACTGCTTAAAGCTATCAGGCAGCGACTGGAGTATGATATCAACTTGGGTTTTTCCTGTCATTCTTAGCTCCTAAGATCTCCAGCTTATTCAGAAGACTGATCATCTTCAGATCATGATCCCTAACTAGGGTGCCTTTAGTCATGTTTGTGTTCATAAAAAATTTTATGGCCACCTGCCTAGCGGTACGATTTTAATCCCCAAACATTTTTTTGAGGTTCATAATCGTGTCATAAGCACTTGGCATAGACTGGTGCTGATACTGTATTACATTTAACATGGAAACCAAAAATATAATAGCGAGCCATCTAGTCATCCTTCTTCCACTTCTGATAAGCCGAGTTTCCTGTTCAGTTACCCCCTCATCAACTACAGGTGGACAAATTTCAGTCAACACAAACTTATAATCCTCAGCAGTTAAAACAATATCCAAATTTCTTTTTCCAATCAACATAATTTGGTCCCGTTAGTTTGTTTTCTTTGAATATAAATGCGAGAGAATTGAAAGTCGTTTTAACCTCAGAATCACATAATTAAAAATCATTAATTAAGATAAGCAACAACTTTGAATTTTATTTTAAAATAGGTTCCATCTACAATTTTAAAACAAAATTCGCCCGCAGCCCGGTATACCGTGAATAGCATGTTCAATGGGAAGGTTGTCTACTATTCAATATTTTTTCGGATAGACTTCTTCATATTAATTTTATTATCTAGACAACAAATCATGCCAAATAAAATTAATTAGTTGACGTAACTTTGGTTCTATAAATAATAGTAGTAACTCAGATGGAGAGTATACCATTATTTATAACTAAGTGTTAACCACCACTTAATTCTGAATCAATCGCTTCGCATTGAACTCATCAGATTGAGAAACGATTAGCTGTCACGCCCCAAACTTCGGATCACGTGAAACACCCACAAAAGATCAAATATAACACCAAACTCAATAATACACTCTCAATATAAAATATACATACATTGTATATAAACGCCAAACGACTTACATTACACGGCTCCAATGCCGGCAAACATGCTATAGCATACATTTAACAGAAAGGACAAAAAGAAGACTACTACTCTTCCACTTCTTCAGCAACCCCGAGTCAACCTACATGACTAGTATCCCAAGCCAAAGCTCAGCAGAAACTAAATAACACATGCAATATAAGCTAAACATGCTAGAAAAACGAGGTGCAGATTTTTTACTCTCTTTCAAGCCATTAAAATAATCTTTACAAGCAACGGGAAAGAGAGGATAAAAATCATGTTGGACTCACAAGAGCCCCGAAAACGATTCTTGTATTCCAACTCCCGTAGGCCGTTGATACATTTTCTTTTATAAAAATTTGGTCTATCCGTCCTGATATGCAGTTCATGCAACACTTATCTCCTCAGGATCACATTTTCATCCTTCAGATATCACACTCACAAGTGCCTCGTCAGGACCTCATTTCAGTCGACAAAGCGCACACACACACATGCCTCGTCAGGACCTCGTTTCAGCCGATAGAGCGCATACACACACACCCACACATGCATCACTAACCAAGGTTAACATTCACAGAACCACAAGTTCATCTATCCCATTCCATACACATACGCAAACCTAAACCAGGATTTAATGCATAAAATCACGTACCAACACTACGTTTCACAAATCACGTCACAAGCCTATAAAACTATGAGTTTTAAAGCATAACTCACGTTATACATAACGATATTAAGCCATGTAATCCACTTACATAATCTGTACATAAATAAACTAGAATTATGAATGCACATAACCAGTTATAAACGCACATAACCACATATAACTTTACATCATGACGCCACCCATCAAATATCCCTACATCCACTCACAGGGATAACCAACAACCTACAAAACCACGCCTAACTCGAAGGCCAACACCACTCAAGCGCACGAGCACCCAAACACCTCTCGAGCGGTCCTCTACCGACATACATCTCTGCCACTCCACTGCTCGAGCGCTCAACCACCATTCGAGCGGTTATCGCTGGGTGAAAAACTAAACGAAGAAATAAACCCAAACCACCGCATCCAACGATGCACTAACCACCACACACACAACAACTCGAGGCCACGACATGGAGCCCGAAGCCACCACACAACCACCCGAACCCCAAAAAGAATCCAACAGTATTTTAGTCGACTAATCCCATAATTAATTCAACTGAATACCATAGAAAAGTAATCAAAAACCAAGGACCCAACCACCAACATATCATAACCCAGGCCAACACACGCCCAATACGGCCAACACGAACCTACACAGACCTAACAAGGCCAAAAGAAACCCCTAAGGCCCCAACCCGACCAAAAATAAGGGTTCAACACAACCAGCGAAAGTATCGACATAAACAGAAAATATGTCGATGCAAATAGAAAAGGTGTCGACACTAACGGCGAAGATATCGACACAAACAGAAAAGGTGTCGACACAAACAATGGAGGTGTCGACACAAATAGCAAAGGTGCCGATGCAAAAGAATCGAGAGTTTAAGCAACATATGCAGAGAGGAAAAGTGTCGACACCAGCGACAAAATGTGTCGACATCAATAGAAAATGTGTCGATACAAAAGAAAAAAATTCAAAATTTTAAACCAAGGAACTAGGCGACGACGGAAAGCAAACCCTAGCTACGGAATAAGCTTCTCAACCCCAAATTAAATCATCCAAACACCCCTTTAACAATCCAGGAACATACACATGCCCAAAACCACCACAAAACCTCAAAAGAAACACTCGAAACCTGATTCCATCCAACCGAAAACACCCAAAACGATTTTAAACCAAAACCCAACTTATAAATTGATTTTTCATGCATTTTTAAACGGTAGAAACACACACGATTACACATAGCACTCTTATAAGACATGAGAGTTTAGGATCCTACCTCGATGAGTTAAAAACTCGACGCTTTGAACCACGTACAAAAATGAACTTTATCATAATAGAATTCCGTTCGGATGAACGCGTAGCCCACCACGAGAAGACTGAGGATCTGCTACTCGATCGCCAAAAACAAAGCTCGAGCCCCAAGAAAATCTAGAGAGAAGGTAGAGCTTTCGTTGGAAAGAAAAATAGAAACTTAGCCAGAAAATTATGAAAATATCTTTTCCAAATATCTAAAACTAGATATTTATAGACCTCGAAATATTTTTTTTTAAAATTCGCACCGCAACACCCAACGGCTCCGGAAATCAACCCCACATGCATATATAAATGCATACATAAGTTCAATCATACATCTAAAAGTATATAAACATACTGCAACGAAAACACAAAACGCGCGTCAAAAAAATGTTAAAAAAGAAAATGGGTCAAGATCTTACAATTCATATTAACGATTATTCAAAATTATCTCATAATGAGGTTCGTACTGGTAATTCCATAATTATTTCTGTCCGATGGAGAGAAGGCCCAAATGCCAATATGCAAATTTAATTACATCACCTACGAACTAGTGATGGAGACCGCGGGATATATCAGTGAATAAATTCTCTCTTCCACTTAATTTTTTAAAACACTTTTGAGGGTTATAAAAAATGTTTAATTAAAATAAATTTATTAATTTAAAAAAATCATGCATTTCAAAAATTTCTGGCTATTCAAAACATCTTTTTGTGTTTAATATATAACAAATAAAATATTTCAAATTCTAATTATTAAAAAATTAATTTTAAATAAAATTAAGAATTTTATTTTATTTTCTAGTTACACATTTTTAAAAAATAATTTATTAAAATTAAACTTCTTTTTTAATTAATTTAACATTCAAAATTAATTTTCACTTTTATTCAAGATTTTTGATTTTAGTAAAAAAGTATCTTTAAACGTGTTATTTTGTAACAAATAAAATTTTAAATTTTTTTTAAAAAAAAAAATTTAATTAAAGAAATTTTTATTTTATTTTTTATTAAAAAAAATTAAAATCAAATTAATCAAATCAATTAAATATACATCTACATATTTAAATTAAATAAATAAATAAATACATAAAAATATCTTAATTTTATGGCCGAACATTAATTTTTTTGAGTTTAAAAAAAATCCTGTTCATAAAAAAAAATCTTCGAGTCCTGCACCGCGCCGCAGTGCCGCGCCCACGCGCGTGAGGCGCGCTGGCCCATGTTGCTGCGCCGCTTCAATTGCCGTGACTTACAATTTTGTTATTCCAGTATGCTCATGCCATTAGTCCCATGATGACATGATGATACACGAGCAACCATGATAAGGTTAACTTATTTTTGTGATTTTTTAGGGTAAAAAAAAAAACAAAGTTAATTGATTTGAATTATTAGATTTTTTTATTTTTTTATATAATTTTATATTTATTTTTTTATACAAAAAAGCTAAAAAAATCTAAAAATTACTTTTAAAAAATTAATCAAAACAAAGACTGAATCCCCCTTATCAAGGAATTACCATTCACCATGTAAATTCCAAAGCCATTCATGATTCCACGTGAATCCCCCCTATGATGATTCCAAAGCCATTAATGTTTCACAGCAGCTTGATAAAATACTCTTGGTTTCACCCTATGATTGGACCGAAAGAACCGTTTGGCTTTGAATTGATCATAATTTTCAGTGGCTTTCACCAAGCATTAGGCGCAGCATGTGTTCTTATTCTTGGAATTGTGTTCTTATTCTTCAATCCTTTTTCTTTTTCTCATATAAACATAAAAATAATAGAATCAAAAAAATAATTATTTTACATTGATTCTATACTTCTATAAAATTTACAATCAATCTACCACGATCAGTGCTCGTGGTTAAAAATAATAATTAATCAGTATGCACATTACAAACTGGAGCTTGTTCGGCACAATCAGAACCAAGTAAATTGGTCCGGTGTTGATGACCCCGAACAGAATATGAGCCAGCCACCTTGTTACCGAACTCATTAAAAATTCCTTACTTCGCCGTCGAACTCCTGCAATAGTAAGAACACCGTTAGTGTCATCCGGCCTGGTTTGACCGGGAGGCACTCCGACGCTCAAGTTAGATAGTTCTCAGGGAGGTTTCTAGTCAAGGACTGAGTTTAGAATTGTGTACCAGTGGGTTGAGAGCGCCACCCTTTATATAGGGATCAAAACCTCATGAGACTGAATCCTCTTAGGATTCTGCCTCTTATTCTTAAAAGATTGTTTCCTATCCTAATGCGATCCTGATTTATTTCTATTTTGTATATCCGATCAAATCGTATACAAGATGGAAACTTGCTGAGTTATCTTCTCTTTTGGGGCCGTGATGGGCTTTTGGTTCGGGCTGCCCCTTTTTGGGGTGGACCGAATTTGCTTAGACCGAATAGCTGGTGATTCTGGCTCTTGGAGCAAACAATCAATCTGTCTTTGGATTGGCCTTCTTTTTGGGACTTTGGTCCCATTTATTTGGGCTGGGTCTTAGGCCCACTACTTTTATCCTCCCTCAATCATCATACATTCAATGCAATCAAATATACAAAAAATATAATGACCATAAAATCAGAATTAAATCACCTTAGCACATATATAAAGTTACTCAAACCCTTCGATTAAACCAGATTTATATTTAAAGTTGGCTCTGATATCAATTGTTAAAGGCTAAACTGTCAAGATCCATTGATTAGATTATGATTTAAACCAAAAGAAATTGAACGGGTAAATGCTAAAATCGATCCCAGATTAAAAATTTTTGATGTCAAACGATCAAAATAAAACCCGGTATATACTCCCAAAGTTAGATTAGAGTTATACTTTACGAAATCTAGTATGATTGCTTTCGATTGTTGCAACAACTTTTTGTCTAAAATTGTTTG
The DNA here is from genome assembly GCA_034768845.1 of Heliamphora exappendiculata. Classification (NCBI taxonomy): domain Eukaryota; kingdom Viridiplantae; phylum Streptophyta; class Magnoliopsida; order Ericales; family Sarraceniaceae; genus Heliamphora; species Heliamphora exappendiculata. The sequence continues at coordinate 3,955 of JAOTRH010025853.1, read as the reverse complement.
TGGTTGTAGACTTCAAGTTGAAACTCCATATTCAAGTCTTCTATTATATTCCCGAATGCAAGAGACGCAACGTAGTGTAGATTACAATTCTCGTGTTCTTCAAAATCCTGACTAGCAAACTGTAGGATTCGTAGAAACCCAAACTGTAGGATTCGTAGAAACCCTAACTGTAGATATTAAATTATGAGTTATGGTTTATATAACTGCATATATACAATGTTACAATAGGGACCTGTGGAGTAAATATGATTTGAGCTTATAATGTAATTATGAAAATTCACCTCAACCCATAAGCAATTTTATAGAAACATTAATTATAATTCATTCCATTAAAGAATTATAATTACACTCACAACCATATTCTCAAAATTAAATATTCAAGTTTCTGTTATTAAATACTTATTTATTCTCCACACGTTAAAATTTCGATACCTGCCGATTAAATTAAATTATTGACAATTATATTTAATTAGCTTCTTAAATAAATTCTTTAATACATTCGGCTTAACTTATTTGACTACCGAATAAATAAATCTACCTGAATAGTTTGGCTCAGTCAAAACTTATAAGTTTTCTTAAAATGGTATCGTCAATCTCGATTTTTCAGAACATGAATTCCGTCAATAATTAATGTTCACCATATAATTAATATCGTCATCTAATTCACCGATATTATAGACCCGTAAAAAATTGCATTCTTTAATGAATCAAAATAAGAAATATTAAATATACATATATAATTAATTATTTCAGAATTAAGAGTATAAGCACTCATAATAATCATGGGGTGTGAATTAATTTATATAACCAGTGTAAAATTAATTATCCCAATGTGATTCTATTCAATACATGCGAAGTGCACTAGCATAATTAGTCAGAACAATAAGCGACGCTATTATCTGTTTTCCGTAATCAAGATAGGTCTACTAAAACTCTGCACTATAACCGTACCAATAGTGTGTCCAATTCCATTTAAGTCATAAATCGAAAACTTATATTCTGCAAGAACCGATAATCCGGTCTTCTGTGTGTTAGCCGAACTCTACACACCAGATTAAATACTGTGCAGAATAAAAAATACTCATACGTAACATTAAATAAATAATAAAATTACATATATTACTCATTATGATTCTCATAAAATGAAAAACAGATAATTATGAATAGACTTACGTACATAATCCTGATACCTTATTAGTTAAAAAATCTTATATTGTATAAAAAACAGTAAATAGTCTATAAATTGAACTATTTACTAATTTTTCGTTTATTTTACACCAGATAATTATGGATAGACTTACATATATAATAAAAAATTTAGTTCATATTTGATTATAATTGTATAAAAATAAAATAAAAAATATAGAACTATTATTAATCATTGGATAAGAAAAAATAATTAGGAACATGGTATTATTAGAAGTTTAGGATAGCTTTTTATTTTCTATTTTTTATTTTTCTTATTTGTCAAAATGAATTTTTTTTATAAAAAAAGTGGTTGTTTTGACTAAAGTTTTAATAAAACCAAAAGTTTAACAAATTTTTAAAGTGAGTTTTTTTATAACTTAATTTTTTATAATTTTTTTATCAATTTATTTTACCTTTTGAATTTCACATAACAAAAAAGGCATGTCTACTATTTTTTTTAAAAAATTAACTAAAAATCAAAAAAAGTATTGCAAATCTAAGATTTGGCTATATTTGAGATGTCTAAAAAGTTTAATTTTTAAAATATTTAAATTTTTTAGAAAAAATAAAAAATAAAAAAATAAATTATTTGGATAATTTTTTGTAGTAGTTTTTTATATTAAAATATTTAAAATGCCATTACTTATTACTTTTAAATTATAGTATTTAGAATACTAACACGATTTATTTATATTTTTGTGAGAAGAGTTGTTTTTTTTAATTGAAAGTATTATAATCATTTACTCTTAAAAAATTAAAGTGCTTGAAATGTATATAGATTCTTTTTTTCAAAAAAATAATAATAAAAAATTTATTGACCTTTTAGATACACCAAACAGTACATCTTAAATGCTAATCTTCATTTTTACAAAGAAATTAACTTCTAAAGATGCCAAACATGGCCTTAGGCTTCATTTGGCAAGGGCTTAAAGCCCAATTTATTACTTTTTGACTTAGCCTATGTGTGGCTTAGTGTTTTTGAAAGATTTTTTACTTAAAAATCTATTAAAATTCTCACTTGTTTGATTCCAGTTAAATTTTTTTATATATTTTTATATTTATTTATTTTATTAAAAAAATCAAAAAGTTAATAAAAAAAATTAATTCAAATACAAGCTTAGACTCTGATTAACAACTTTGACTTTTTTTTGGAAAAAAACACTAAAATTGCTTAGCTTGTAAAAAATAAAAATGTTCAAAGCCCAAAAGTCAAATTAAAATAAAAAATTTAATAATATTTTTTTCAAACTCAATTATTCACTTTTAAAAAAGTCTTCGATTGACAAAAAAAAAAGTTAAAAAGTTAAAATAATTTGTTTAAATTAAATATTGTATAAGTTTGTATTTTAATTTAATTTTTTAGAATTTTAATTTTTTTACCAAACTAACTATATATATATATATATTTTTTTTAGCTAAAAACTCCATTGGAAGCACTCAATGGAGGAGATGGGATCCACACAATTAACTAAGGGTGCAGTTAAAATGTAACCAGAGTTGGCGAATGATTTGGAGGCTCTTAGATTTGACTCGGCTGGCAAGGGCACATGGCGTCGATGCCCACAACACCCTCATCATGTCACGTGAGTTGCTGCAGAATGTTAGACCACTTTTGTCTCTTTCCTCCCGAGTAATTACTATTTGATTGTTATCGTAACATTATTTTATGTAATATTTTTATTTAATTATATAATAAAAATAGTTAATATAAAATAATGTGAGTATGAGGTATTTTATATAGGAGGAATATAAAACTTAATTATGATATATAAAAAATTTATAAATTATTATTAATAATTTAAATTTAAATATTTTGAGCTACGTTATTAAGTTTTTAAAAAAATTAGTTTTAGGTCTTTAAAGTAGTATCGGCGTTGATTGACCTTACGTGTTAAAATCTATTTTTTTAGACCTTTAACTGAAAGTTCTTAAATTTTTTATTCAAATTATTAAATTAGTAATTTATTTAGATCGTTACAAATGGTATCAGAACTAACTCTAGTTCTTATATGGGGCTCTATGGAGGGTGTAAATAGATGAATAAATGTTTTGGAGAATAGTAGAGGTTCCGAGATTGTATACTTTATAAAAATTAATAAATTGTTTTGTGTCTGATAATAGGTTGTTATTGACATTTTAACTTGGAAAAAAACTTGAATCACGTGATGAAAGCGTCGCGTATTTGAGTAAGAGATATTGTAATATCTAATCTCACATCGGTGAAATATAGAACTTAATTTTAGTATATAAAAAAACTTATGAATTATTACTAATAAATTAAGTTTAAATATTTTAAATTATATTTTTAAATTTTTTATTCAAGTTATTAAATTAATAATTTACTTAAGTCATTTAAGAATCTATTTTTATTAGTTAAATAAAAGACAAAAATTACATATTTAATATATATTATATATTTTTATTTATTAAAAATACTCTACAAATAATACTATGTAATACTTCAAAAACACTTGTAATAATTTTTCCTTTCCTCCCAATTCCCAACACACTAACTACCTAATCACACGCACGTCATTTTGCGTAAAGCGCGTGGCAAAATATCAATAATTTGATGTTGCTACATGCGGAACACCCACAACAAAAATGGAACGTTAATGGCAAATTTTGGAATATCTTTTTTTCTTTAGATTTTTTTTTTAATTTCTTAATAATACTTTATATATATATATATATATATATATATATATAATTTTAAAATTAAAATTATTTAATTATTAGTCCGACTTAATAAATTTTTTAAGAATTG
>JAOTRH010025842.1:0-21598 GCA_034768845.1 Heliamphora exappendiculata | reverse complement strand
AGTCCACCAATAGTAATACAAAAGGTGTGGGGACGAGCAGTCCACGAATAGAACAAAAAAAGAAAACAAGAATGCCCAATTACAACAATTCACACATTGCCCTCTAATCGTTGGAAATCAAAAACAAAAATACCCTTGAATATAGGAGAAACCAAAACCCAAAAAGACGATAAATGACAAATTCTCTCCCATAAAGTGTTAACATCCTCCACTTTGTCCTCAAATATTTTAGCATTGTGTTCTTGAAAACAAAGTTAAAAGTATTATTTTTATACAAAAGCTTGAATTACAATGAAAGAATACATCAAATTTATAAGCTATAAAAATCTTAATAATGGTAATAAACTAATTAGGAAACCAAATCATAATAATGGGAAAATCTCATACAATAATAATATATTTTAACAATCCTAATTACGGGAAAGTATTCCTAGTAATATATTCTCACAGCCCCCCCTCAAACTCATGATGCGAGCCTAAAGAGCAGCGAGAGTTTCTCTAGCAAGAATCGAAAGCGAGCCGTAGTGTGAATCTTGGTGACGAAAGCGGCAAGCTGCAAGGTGGATGAAACAAATGTTAAAGAGATAGTGCTAAACTGTAAATGGTGACAGACAAAGTGACAATCAATCTTAATAAGTTTGGTATGCTTATGAACACAGAATTATGAGCGATCTGGATTACTCTCTTATTGTCACAGTACAAGGAGGTAGGTAAAGTAGAAGGTACACCCATATAAGAGAGAAGCCATCGAAGTCAGACAATTTCAACAGTAGCATGGGCAATGGCACGATATTTAGCCTCCGCAGTGGAACGTGCGATGACAAACTGTTTCTTACTTTTTCAGGAAATAAGAGAATCACTAAGAAAAACACAACAGCCAGTTGTGGACTTCCTATCGGAGACATCACCAGTCCAATCAACATCTGCGTATGCCTGAAGAGTTAGTGAGAAGGTGGATGAGAGCAACAAACTCTGAAAGATAATGTGCTGAACATAACGAATGATTCAGAGTAAAGCCGCCCATTGGGTAGAGTGTGGAGCTGATACAAATTGATTAACGACATGAACAACATAAGCGATATCAGGTCGGGTCACTATGAGATAAACCAACCACCTAACTAACTCCCGATAAAGGGAAGTTCCTCAAGGGGCACACTATCAGTGGAAGAAAACTTAGCATACAGTTCAATAGGAGTGTCAACAATTTTATCATCGGTTAAGTGCGCACGGTGAACAACCTCATAAGCATACTTAGTCTGAGAGAGAAGATGGCCTTGTGGAGAGGTAGCCACCTTAATACCAAGAAAATACTGAAGATGACCCAAGTCTTTCATCTCAAACTCCTGAAAGAGATGTTGCTTGACCGCATAGATAGTGGCAGTGTCAGAACCAGTAATGATAATGTTTTTCACATATAAGAGGAGGTGCATAATACCAGTAGAGGTATGACGGATAAACAGAGTCAAATCATGGGCGCAGGGATGAAAACCAATTTGGGAAACAATAGACTAGAAACGATCATACTAAGCTCGAGGAGATTGCTTGAGACCATAGAGCGCACGACGAAGGCGACAAACCAAGCCTCGTGGATGAGAGAGACCTGGAGGGGGTCGCATATAAACTTTTTCATTGAGATGGCCATTGAGAAAGGCATTCTTGACATCCAACTGAAACAAAGGTCGATGACGGATGGCAGCGACGGAGATAAGTGTACGAACAGTGGTAATTTTAGCCACAAGAGTAAAGGTCTCCTCATAATCAACACCGTATTCCTGAGAGAAGTCTTTGGCAACTAAACGAGCTTTGTAACGCTCTAAAGAGCCATCAGAGTGAGTTTTAATTTTATATACCCACTTACACCCAATGAGATTCTTACCTGTAGGCAAAGGAACAAGCTCCCAAGCACAGTTTTCTGAAGAGTAGACAATTCCTTAGACATTGCATTAACCCAATGGGGATCAATACATACTTCTTTATAAGAGTGAGGCTCAAAATAAGCATGAAGAGATGTTAAAAAAGCACGATAGGATGGAGAGAAACATGTATGCGAGAAACCAAGTCTTATTGGAGGCGTATGGGTGCGCAGAGGATCGGATGTCGAAGAATCAGTGGGAGCAGGATCCGAGCTGGCGGTCAACGAGGGAGAAGAGGGAACGATCCGGCGAGAGTAGACTAAAGGGAAAGTGGAAGGCAGAGGGAGGCAGGAATAGAGAAGTAGCTGGGTAACATCAAGATTAGAGATGAACTCGTCAGAAGGCACATCGAGAGGAAAAGGATCGAGAAAGACCAAATCATCCTTGCTGAAGGGGGTATACTTGGAAGGAAGATTAAAATAGAAGAGACGCTCTAGAAACACTAAATGATGGGAGACATACAGACGTTTGGAGACAGGATCATAACACCGATACCTTTTTTGGTGAAGGTCATATCCTAAGAAGACACATAGGGCAGAATGGGTACTAAGTTTGGTCTGCTCATGTTTGGGAAGAAGAACAAAGCAGACGGAACCAAAAACCCGAAGCAAAGAATAATTAGGAGGCTGACTGAAAAGCTTTTTATAAGGAGAGAGGCCAGAGAGGAGGATAAGGCATACGATTTAGAAGATAGACGGCTGTAGGAACGACTTCACCCTAGAAATGACGGGGACAGAGGAAGAGAGAAGTAGAGACTGAGTGGTATCGAGAATATGGCGATGTTTGCGTTCTGCCCGACCATTCTGGGCCGGGATGTCAGAACAAGATGACTGATGAATGGTACTAGAAGAAGTAAGAAAATCAGAGAATTTAGTCGAAAAGTACTCTCCACCCAAATCGGAACAAAGAATTTTTATTCCGTATCTACTGAACCTTTCACTCTATGGTTCAAACCCAGTTTCCCCTCCCAAATTGGAACAAAGAATTTTTATAATAGTAGAAAATTGGGTTTGAACCATAGAGTGAAAGGTTCAGTAGATACGGAATAAATCTGATTTGTGAGATATAAGAGAGACCCAACAGAACCTACTATAATAATTAATGAAAGATACGTAGTAGAGGGAACTTTTTGCAATTTGGATACCTAGTTGTTTGCTACACTACCTAAACACATACCCATTATACTTTTCTTGCTATCAATGTTACTTGCTAGGTTTGAATCCACATATCCTTGTAGTCGAATCTTTGAGCCATCATGACATAATATATAATCTATATGACCTCTAAGATACCTTATAATCCAGTTTATTACTTCCCAGTGCCTTGCATGGATTGGACATGAACCTGCTGGGTGCTCACTACTCCCATTGCATAAGAAATGATAGGCCTCGTTCATGTCACGGCATACACTAGGCTACCTACGGCTAACGCGTGCGGTACCTTTGCCCTGTACTTTTTCTCATTTTCACTGGAAGCTCCCCATTCCTTTGAAGCTCAGAAATGGTTGGCCAAATTTGTGCTAACTGCTTTAGCACCTTCCATGTTGAATATCTGCAAAACTTTCTCAACATACTTTGTCTGTGATAACTTCACCATGTCCTTGTTGGTTCGCATACCAATTATTTGCTTTTGAACACCCAAATCTTTCATTGCAAAAGTGGACAGTCATGCTTTGAGATTAGAAATTTCTTCCATGCTTGACTCGGAAACAAGCATATTATCTACATACAAGAGGAGTATGAGATAAGAAGTAAGAAGCTTCTTAAAATAACTGCAATGGTCAACATGACTCTTATTGAAGCCAACACTAGGCATAAAATAGGCAAGCCTCTTGTACTATTGCCTTGGGGCCTACTTCCAACCCATACAAGCTCTTCTTGAGCTTACATACCATGTTTTCTTTACTTTTCACCGAATAATCCTGTGGCTGTTGCATGTAAATATCTTCCTCCAGATCACTATGGAAGAAAGCAATTTTAGCACTCAATTGATCAAAGTGTAAATTTTCGGCTGCCACAATGCTAAGAGCGGATCTGATGGTGGGATTCTTCGCAACTGGGGAGAATATTTGAGTGTAATCAATCCAAATCATCTTAAAATATCATTTACATACAAAAGGAGTATGACATAAGAAGTAAGAAGCTTCTTAAAATAACAATGGTCAGCATAACTCCTAGTAAAGCTAGCACTAGCCATAAAATTGGAAAACCTCTTGTACCGTTGCCTTAGGTTGCTCCAAGTGTAAATTTTTGGCTGCCACAATGCTAAAAGAAGATCTGATGGTGGAAATCTTCACAACCAGAAAGAAGATTCGAGTGTAATCAATCATCGGCTTCTGTTGAAAATCTTTAACTACGAGACAAGCCTTATACCGCATACTGCCATCAGTTTTTTCTTTTAGTTTATAGATCAATTTGTTCCGTAGAGTTGACCCACCCTTGGGCTACCAAATCCCAAGTCTGGTTTGATAATATGGACTCTATCTCATCATCCTTTGCATGCTCCTACTCCTTTTTGTTATTAACCTTCAAAGCTTTTACAAAGCACTCTGGTTCACATCTATCTATATAGTCTTTTTTTCTTGGGAAAAAAAGTGAAAGAAAAGTTAATGACTTTTTAGAGATGTCAAACACTACATCTTAAAAGCGAGTTTTTTTGTTGCAAAAAATCCAGCTTTTAAGAGATGCTAAATAGGGGCTGAGTTTCAATGTGTAATCTCTTAACGACTAGGGTTTATAGAGAAGACCTCTTATATAGAGATTAGTTAAAATAAGAAATTAGAGTTAAAATGCATAACTAGTCCGTCGCTTTCCATCTAAGTGGAATAACGAGACGCCCTTTGATAGACCTAGAAAATAACCAAACGCCCTTTGATAGACCTAGAAAATAACCAAACGCCTGACTTTGTCCTGACGGCCTAAGGCCCCGTTTGAATGGTTTTGTCCAGCAACAAACCCTTTGCTTTCTGACTGATTAGGGTTTCTAGAGAAACCCCCTTATATAGAGATTACTTAAAATAAGAAATTAGGGGCATAACCAGTCCGCCGCTTTCCATCTGGATGGAATAACCAGACGCCCTTTGATAGACCTAGAAAATTTCTCACTGCCTGATTTTTTCGGACGTCCTGAGGCCGTGTTCGGACGTTTGTCTAGCAACAAAGTGTTTTCCTTCTGTCTTAGTATGTCAGGATGGCTCGAGGCCGTCTGAAAGGTTTGGATTACAATGGTTTTGCTTCACTTTACAATACCGTAGACTCCTCCCTTGATGAAAAAAAATATGGTTTCATTTGCAAATTGTAAATGAGATAAAAATACCCTATCCTTTTCCACTATAAAACCATCTATTAGAAGCCCCTCCTTGCTGTATCCACCATTTTACCCAAGACATTCACTACTAAAGTGAAAAGAAACGGAGACAAAGGATTGCCTTATCTAAGACCCTAGAAACCGTGACATTCCTTCCTGCTGTTCAATATACAATGACACATATTAGAAGACAATAAATATCCCTTAATTGACCTCCCCCACCTCACCCCGAATCCGTTTCTACATAACGCCAAGTCTAAAAATTCCAATCTACATGGTCTCATGCCTTCTCCTAATCAATTTTGAAAATTAATTCATCCTTGTTAAATTCTCTGTAATCTTCAACAACCTCACATGCCACCAACATAAGCCACCAACTGTGAAAATCAAGCACTTATTCTTGGCACATAGTTCTTGTCATTCATCGGTTGGATTGTTGACCGGTGAGATCTAAACTTTTATTTGGTTTATTGAGTTGGAATCTAAAAATATTTGTGTTAGTCATTTTTATTCTTGATGTTGTTATCTTATGGGTATGAGTAGAGAGTGGATTTGTGTGAACCCATTATTTGTCATTGTGAAGATTTGATTTGGTCCCGTGGTTTTTTCCTTGGGCGTTTTCCACTTAAAATTTCGGTGTCTTGCAGTTTTGATTACTGTTTACTTTATATTGTCTTGTTTGATCATTATTTAAAGTAATCTCATTTATTCACATATGAATAAGGGCAAAATTTTTATTTCTGCTGCGGGCTTGTGGTTATTTTTCCTGACAACTTATTCTGGGAACAAGCAGCAAGTACCCAAGATTTCTATCCTCTATGCTTGTAAACCTCAACAATCTCCTGAACACCCTCCAGATCTGACTCCTCCACCATGGGAATGTTATGCTCACCTCTACCTCTTCATGGATAAAAGGATGGTTTTCTCCCTTAGAATTTGACAAACGTGGATATCATACTGGATATGCTCACAAAGTGGTCAATCCCACTACAAGAACCCATATTTGGAATTGCCAGATCCATTTCTGCTGCTGAAGCTACAACTAGGTGTGTTCGTAAAAAAGCACATTTTTTAAATTTAAGGTACTGCATTATATGTGTAACACTTAAGAAAACTTACTAACTTCAGTTGATAGTTTAGTCGATTGAAGACCAACTTACAAATCACATTTTAATACCAAAAGTAAGATACAAATCAATGTTAAATGTCACTACATTAAGAAGCCTACAAACTAAAATTTAATTTTAAAATCATGTCAACCATAGAAAAAAATACTACGAAGTTAGTATTTTTTTGTGGGGTAAGACTAGGGTTATACTAGATACCTCTGGGCTATGATAAAAACTAAAAAAGAAATCTATATACGTTTTCTGCCAAAAGAGTACACAGAGCCATCCAAGCTACCAATATCCGATGTGTACCCGGTGTGGACCACTTTTTTGAAGTACCAATATCCATAGGTGGGAAGCCTTTTTATCTTCCTCAATGCTCACATATATTTATATAAATGCTTCTGTATGACTGTACCATGTTAGTAAGATGGACAAGAAGTGATTGAATGACTCGAAAACCCCTAGGATGTGGCCCACATCTCTACATGCTTGAATATGTTTCCAAGTGGATGGTAGTTGTTTTAATGACCTAACAGTCTGGGTAAATTTGCAGATTGCACCACGCTCTCGAGGATGGAGGAAGCAAAATTGTGAAACATTTCTATGATACACAGTCTGTATGTAAATTCTGTTGGTGGAGATAAATGCATGTTAATAAGAGCACCTATTGGTTTGGGCTTGTCTCTAGTGGTTGGGTGGAATAGAGGCCTACCTTCTAAAACTGTGATAGCAGTTTAGCTGCCAGATCATGTCATATCCTCATCGCAGTTACTGTCTCGTAGCTGATAATAGGGAATGCTTCCTGGTTTGTTCTTTGGATGCTGTTACAATCATCAGCTTGGAGCCGATAATGAATGTTGTTACCTGGCCATTTCGCTTCCAGACAACTTCAGTGGTTGATGTCTGGTACGTTGCTAAGACCGAGTTTGATAAATATGAGATTGGTGGAAGGAATAAAGAGCAGTTTATCTAGTTATTAGAAGTGGACCACGAATGCTCACTGCATATGGATAAGATCTATCTGATGTGTGGTGCTGGTCAATTTGAAGTTTGATGACTGGTAAGAAACACATGCTTTTGCCTTCCTGGTTTCATTAATATTTTGACTGCCGTGGAATACATCTATTTCTGTTTCTGATTTGAGGTCAGCATTAAACTGTTCAGAAGGTTTGAAACTCCCCTGTTGCATCTGTTCAATGTTTAAATATATTGTTGTTCTGGCAAGTCTTTGTGACATGCACCTCCACTCCTTTCATTATTGTCATCGATAATAACAAACTTAGTACCATCTGGTCCGGTGGACATTGGAGGTGGTGGACATGAATCAATTGAGTGGGTTTGGTTTCCTTATAGAAAATTGTTCTGTTCTTGGAAACAGAAAATAGAATCCGGTATGGGTGAAGCAACAAAATTGCAAAGGGACCTCTACTTGTTCATGAATGACCATCTCCTGACCAACAAACAATTTGCATGGTCTTAGAATTAGAACTTGTGATGATGCTTTCTAGAGTATTTTTCTTGTCTCTATGATCGATTTTGGCAGCATGGTCCCTTTGTGTGTAAGCAGACTGCATCATAGCTTGCACTCGACATCTAACTTCTTGTGGTTCCGGAGCACCATCCACTAAGCTCTCACACGGACCGCGCTCTCACGATGCATTCAGTTTCTCTCAGGTACTCTTGATCATTCTCACGTTTTGCTTTGTATGGTCCATATATGCTTAATCTTCATGTACTGTTCTTCTTGGCTGTTTGCAACTTTTTCCAAGCTCTTCATGTACAAGGGAAATGTTTTGTTCTCCCCAGTGCATTAATGTGTCTTGAAGCCTCTTTCTCACGGACTCAAAAGAATGTATTTCAAAATCTTGAAATAAGTTGAAGGGTAAAGTGAACTACAGCAGTTTGTTCTTATATAGTTGAAAGGCAAAAAGGTTGTTTCCACTAGTTTTCTAAACATGTTTTTAAGCTCCTCTCTCCAACCAACCTAGCTCTACCCCATTGCTGATCATCAGCTTCCACCCACTTTGTCGTAACAAAAATGGCCGCGCCTCTTACTTGAGAGCATGGTTGTTAGGATTGGGATCTTGCCTAAGATTGGAGACCATAAGAAAGATAGCCTTGTTTGCGATCGAACTTTGTGTGGATTAGAAAGATAGCCACCATCTACATATTCAATTAGTTGTCTTGATCCATGTGAATATAATAAACCCAGGTTTGTTGTTCCTTGATGATACCGTAATATGTGTTTGGTTTCATTCAAATGTCTTTGAGTTGGCGCAGAATTATATATTGCTAACTAGTTGACGGAGAATGCTATATTAGGTCCTGTGCAATTTGAAAGATACATAAGAGCACCAATTGCACTTAGATTTGGTACTTCAAGACCAAGAAATGTTTTACCATCTTCTTGAGAACGAAATAGAACCTTTTTTTATATCAAGTGATCAAACAACTGTAATAGTGCTCAATGGATAAACTTTATCTATAGAAAAATATTTTAGGATTTTTCTTGTATATGTTGACTGATGTACAAATATTTCAATTAGTAGATGCTCAATTTGTAGACCCAAACATAATTTTGCCAAGGTCTTTGATCTCAAACTCATTTTTTAAACATTCAACAGTTCGTCTCAACTCTTCTCCAGTCCTAACTAGATTCAAATAATCTACATATACTTTGATAATAGAAAAATCAAATTATGACCTCTTAATGAAGACACATGGACAAATTGGATCATTATTATATCTCTATTTATTTTGATATTCATTGAGTCAATTGTACCACACCCGCTCAAATTACTTTAACCTATATAATGATTGTTGCAACTTGATTAAATAATCAGTTCTAGGTTTTGAATTACATATTTAGGCATTTGATATCCTTCAAGAATCTTTATGTAGCTATCAGTATTGACAGATTCATATAAATATGTAGTAAACACGTACATGAGATGCATATCCAAATTTTCTATAACTATTAAGCCAATAAAAAATTTGAATGATGTTGATACCGTACCATATTAGCTAGTACCGGTCGATACATATCGATTTGGAGTAACACAGATACGCCAAATGCTTAGTTTTGTATCGGTCAAAATATGAATTTGTACTAGACATATCAGACAATATCGGTCTGTATTGGTCCGTACTAGTAAATATTGGATGCAAACCGGTCCAGAATTATTTAAAATTTTTTTTTACTTATTTTATTTGTTTGTACTTTTTTTAAAAATTATTTTTATATTATAATTCAAATTTCAAATATAGCCTAAATGAAAAGTTCTAAAGTTAATCAATATTAATTAATTATTAAGATTCTCAAATGCTAAATCTGTCTTTTCAAATTAGTTATCTCATTTCAAATTAGTTATCTCATTCTAAATAATGAGATTAAAATTTAATTTAGATTAATTAATTAAAATATCATGTTAGATAAATATTTATTTCATACTAATTTATTGTTGAATGATATTTTAAAATTTTTTATATAATATTTTATAGCGATAAATTCGAAATGGTACTCGATATTTCACTGATATTGACATATACCATACTAATTAGAAAATTGGTACAATGTTCAGTACGGTATTCAGAACTATATTTGCATCCATAACGGGTGCATGTGTTTCGTCATAATTAAAATCAGGTTTCTAAAATTAGGTTTCTGTAAACAACCTTATGCAACTAGTCACGCTTTGTGTCTTACAATTTCATGTCTCTCGTTGCGTTTTTGTACAAATACTCATGTATATCTAGCTCGTATCCTTTCAGGAGTTTGGATTACAGGTCCAAATATTTTATGTTTTGCTAAAGTGGTTAGCTGTGCCCGAATTGTTTCTTTTCACAATGGTCAATTATTTTTATGTCGACATTCTTCGATGATTTGTGGCGCTCAGTTTTATCTTTACTTTTGGTAATGTCAAGTGAAATTTTAAATGAGAATATATTGCCGACAATGATTTTATTTCTATTTCATAACTCTAGAAAGACGACATGACGTGAGACATATAGGCATTTGGAGACAGGATCAGACACCGATACCTTTTTTGGTGAACGCCATATCCTAAGAAGACATATAGGGCAGAACGGGCATTGAGTTTGGTTTGCTCGCGTTTTGGAAGAAGAATAAAGCAAATAGAACAAAAAATCTGAAGCAAAGAATAATTAAGAGGTTGACTGAAAAGCTTTTCATATGGAGAGAGACTAGAGAGAAGCCATACAATTGAGAAGATATACGGCTGTAAGAACGGTTTCACCCTAGAAAATGGCAAGGACGGAGGAAGAGAGAAGTAGAGATCGAGCGGTATCGAGAATATGGCGATGTTTGCGTTCCACCCGACCATTCTGGGTTGGGGTGTCAAAACAAAATGACTGATGAATGGTACCAAAAAAAGTAAAGAAATTAGAGAATTCAGTCGAAAAGTACTCCCCACCCAAATTAGAACGAAGAATTTGAATAGTAGTAGAAAATTGGGTTTGAATCATAGAGTGAAAGCAGCCGTAGATACATAATAAATCACATTTGTGAGACATAAGATATACTCAATAGAGCCTACTATAATCATCAATGAAAGATACGTAGTAGAGGGAACCACCCTTGGTGGCAAGAGGGAACCACCCTTGGTGGCAATGGGTGAAGGACTTCACACATTAGTATGCACTATAGAAAAAAGGAGTAGAGATAGAAGTAATTTTATTAAAAGGAACAGCAGACATTTTAGCAAGTTTACACCCACTGTACTTAGAAATATCACTATTAGAAATTTTGACTAATTTATTAGACTGAACCAAAAGTTTTAAATGATCACTAGATAAATGGCCCAAGTAGGAATGCCAAATAAAAAAAGGATAAGAATGCTGATTTAAAGAAAATGAAGACATGGCAACTAAGGAAGGCATTGGAAGATGTAAACTCTCCAGAATGCATAGGTCACCAGCTCTACACCCGATCCCAATCTGTCTCTTGGACGTTGGGTCTTGTACGACACAACTGGTGGAAGAGAAAAGAGCATCAAAATTAGAATCAAAAAGTTGACCAATAGACAAAAGACTAACAGATAACTACGGTATATAAAACACATTAGGAATAAACAATGAAGATGAAGAGGATGGAACAACCGAACTGATAGAGATAACTTGCATAGGGATACCATTTGCCGTGTAAACAGTAATAGAAGAAGGAGAAACACAATTATGAAGATAGGATAAATCAGAAGTCATGTGATGGGAAGAGCCAGAGTCGAAGATCCATGTGAAGGGGGATATACCTGAGAAATAAGAATTATGCGAACCTGAATGGAAGGTAGTCATGGAAGTGTGCAACTGAGTCCTAAAAGAAGCAAGTATAGCATGAAGCTGATCTAACGACAACTGAGATGAGAGAGATGTTGTGCCATGGGAGATAGGTGTGGCAACGGCAGCAGGAGGGCGATAAGCCGATGCAGAGGTACGAGAGATGACTGATGAGGAAGGGTAACCCTTTAGTGCTAAGTTAGGGTAGACAAGCTTTCAATGGCCCTTTTAGTGACAAAAATTGCATTTATTCATAGCAACGCGGGGCTTCGATTTTCTTGTGACTTGAATCAAATGAGGAGTGGGCAACACTGGAGGGCGAGAAGTGGAATCAACTGACAGAGTGGCAAAGACGGACGAAGAAGAGACAGTTATTTGAGCAACCTTAAACCTTGCCTTCTCTACAATAAGTTCATGAATAACCCCATTGACAAAAGACAATGAAGAGCGATGAAGAATAGTACCGCGAAGTGGCTCAAATTGATCACGGAGTGCCATAAGAAACTGTACGAGGTGTTGCTTGTTACGATACTAGAGGTAACTATTAACTAATTGCAAGTTAGGAGGTTCAATAAGAGCCAGTTGATCTCGATAGATTGTCTTCGCATTATGAAATTCTTGAATCGATTTGTCGTTCTGCTTTACACTTCGAATATACAACTCCAACTTATATTGTTTGGAAAAATTAGAGGTGAGATGCATGTTCTGAAGATAATTCCACACATGCTTGGCAGTGGTATATTTAGAAAATTTCATTCAAATACTTGGTTTCACATAGTTATGAAACCAGGTAAGTATCTGTGCATTTTTCATTTCCTAAACTGCAATCGATGCCTTATACCCTTCAATTTTTGGATTTGTAGGTCGAACAGTGGAGTCGGTGACATAGCTCCATCTGCAATTTTCAAGGAGAAAATTCTTCATAACATTAGAGCAATATGAATAACTGGATCCATTGAGACGAATGCTAATAGCTTAAAATTTATCGTTAGCAATAGCAAGAAAAGCACAGATAACAAGAGGACCGAACCAAACAGAAGACTAAGACCAATCGAAGCAGGAGCAAGCAGTCACACAATACCAAACCAAACAGGCCCGAACCAAACAGAAGGCTAAGACCGAACCAAACAGGAGCAAACTAAAACCAACAACCACACAGTACCAAGAGGAGTTCAGGTGAGGTCATCGGAGTACTGGAGGAGGACGTTGGAGGTCGGCGAAGTCGTTGGAGTGCAAAAAAGGGTCGCTGACGATCGGCGAGTGCTCAAAAGAGATCGCCGAAGGTCGACGGGGTTGTCAGAGTGTTGAAAAAGGGCTCACCGGAGATCGGCGAGATCGAGAGATGCAAAGGCTAGGGTACTTTAATGGATGTCCATGTGAGTTTTCAATGATTCGACGCGTCATTATTGATCTATGATGCCCAAGTCGATCATGCCACAATATAAATAATTTAGAACCTGAGCACTTCTGGTGCATCATAACATACGATTCAATAGATCTTATTGTTGTACAATATAATCCAGAAGAAATGAAGTTTTTTTAACAATAGATTCTGACCGAAAAGAATAGAAGTAATATAAAGATATTCTTCTTTCCCTTCATTAATGGTTTCAATATAATAACTATTACAACGTAAATTTTTAAAACTTAATGAATTTCTTTTAGATATGGTAGAATAATAAGTATCGTTAGTACAAAGGTCTTTTACTATTTGAGTCTTCAAATAATTTTGCAGTGTCAAAGATTGTATTGAAATTATTTTTTATTAATATTAAATTTATAAATTTTTTTTATTTTGAGTTATAGTGTGCGTTGTTACACTGTCTGCTATATAAATATCTCTTTTAATTGTATTTAATTGCATATCAAGATCTATAATTTTTCACACGAAACGAGTAAGAAAAAGTTTAGAAATACAAATATTTATTAACATGATTTTGAACATTAAAATAAAATACAAAAATAATATTAATCGACGTGGATATTTTTATCACTAATTAAATGATTAATTTTTTTATTTAAATTTTTGAAGAAATTAGAAATATCAATTGAGCTATATCTATAGATTGTCATGATTTCCAAATGTGTTTTTATTTCTTTTTTGTTTTCTTTTGATGCTTTATAAAAATTCGTCACATGCTTAGATAAATGACAAGCACGAGATCAATATTCTTTTATGTAACATTTATAGCAATTATAGCAAGCATTGTTATTATTCTTGAAATTTGAAGTTTTATTGGATAAATTTTTCTATTTTTGTTTGGATGCTTTTACGTACTTCTACTTTTGGTAGAATGGCTTATTTGCTGGTTTTTGAATATATTTTTTATTGTTTTGATTATTAATTTTACGACGGCCTCATCTCTAATTATAAAATGAGATGCTATATAGGTCAGTGAATGATGTATCATTCGCTTTAAGAAATGGTGTAAATTTAGGTAGGTGAGATTTGTGATTTTTGAGCAAAAGTTTATTTTTTTGTTTTGTCAAGAGAAAAGAAATCAATTTAGAAAATCTTTTAAAATAATGCTCTCTATATTGCTGCATCATGAGCATATTAGAGGCATGAATTTGAAGAATATTTTTTTAAGCATATATCCTTCAATAACCTTTTCTTCACATAATGTTAATTTTGAAATATTGTTAAATAAAATAAAATTATACTCATTCACTGATTTAAAATCTTATAATCTCAAGTAAGTGCACTCATAACGAGCTCTTTGTTGAATTATGGTCTTTTAGAGTTTGTGTATTTTTAAAAAAAATTATTTTACAGAATAAGTGAATTTATTTTTTGTGAGATATTTAATTTTTAATTCTTTTTAAAGATGATGACGGATAAAAAGCATTGCTTTGCGCATTTCTATAGGGATGAGTAATTTTTATCTTTTATTGTGTTTTCAATATTTATTGCATTAAGGTGGATTTTTATGTCAAGAATTTAAGATAAATAATTATTTTTTAAAATGTCGAGGGCAGTGAATTTTAATTTTGAGAGATTCGATATTTTTTTTATATAAAAATGAGTACACAGATTGAGCAATAATTTATAGTCAAAGTATTAAATATATATTAATTTTGAACAGAATTGTTTCAACTACTACATTTTATTAACATAAATAATTGTAGAAATAATAGCAATATAACTAAGCAATTAAATTAAAATAACTTATTCTCTAATATTAAATTGATGCAGAAATATAAAATTAATCCGTAACAACACGGATGTCAATAGCATATAGAGCAGTATCAAAAAAATATCATTATAGGTTTTTTCACCCATTTAATATGGGTGGAAAATATTGAAAATTTGGCAAGGCAATTCCAAAAATTAAGAAGTACATGATAATTAACACGAGAACAAATGAATAATAATATTTGGTATTTATAGGGATATTTTTAACGGTATTGAACAGTAACCCAACAATTTATAAACAGTAGCCCAACAACTAATGAACAATATATATATATATATATTAATAGTATTTTATTTATTTTTTAATACTTATATTCCATCACTAAAGGATATAGTAACAAAATAGTTTGATGCTAAAATTATTTAACGACAAAAAAGAATCGTCACTAAAAATGTGCTCCAGCACATAAATTTAGGCTCTAGTGCATGGGTTGGTACCTAATGATATATGGACAAAACAAATTGGTACAACGACAAAAGATTATTGATAAAAACACTGTCTTATAATTCACAAAAACAAATATATCTCGTATATATAAAAATATTATCATATTTTTCAAAAACATGTCTTTTTCAGTTGGTTAGAGTTTTCGTATTCATAATGCCTTGTGAAAGTAATAATAAAACTCAAGAATTGGGCAAGAAGTAAATAAATATTGAATTTAAAAATATAAATTTAGATATGCAAAATAATTTATTTTTCAAAAACAATTATATCAGCAAATTTTGGGATCATGTGTATATATTTTTCTACACGCTTTATTCTTTTGCTTACATTATTCTCTTTGTGTTTTTGCTCAGTCTCAATGCAATACAATTACTTTATGTATATAAAGAACGGGGAAGGCAAAAATTTATTGATTATACTACTTCAACTTCCTATATTAATTACTTACACCTTTTTTTTTTGCCACAAGAACCTATACTATCCTAATTTATAAAAAAAAAAAGGAATGAGAATAACCTCTAATCGCTTATTATAGGGTTTAAACTCGCAACCTCCAGATAAATTGAGAAGATTGATTGGGCTTCAAAAGCTTGGGCAATTACTTACACTATTACACTTATAATTATGCTTCTTAATCTTTAACCTTTACCCACTTTGGAGGCCATCCATAAATGTGTTGGTTATAACAAATATTTGTTAAAGTTTAAACACCACAATGCTTCTAACCTTCACCCACTTTGGTGGCCATCAATAAATGCGTTGGTTATAACAATTATTTGTTAAAGTTTCAACACCACAATGTTCTTGTTTCCAACAAACGAGGACTTACTAGCAATTGGTGAATTATTATATATCTTTTAACTTGATTTAAGATGGATTATATATTTTTCCACTTTAATTACACATCCTAGTTGTGCACTGATGTGGATAATAGGTCATATAGATCACGGAATAGCCAATATGTGAACACATGGTACCTTATTTCAAGATATCTCTCTTTCTGAAGTTTTTACCCTTAATTTTAACACCTTGTCACACGCCATAAAATGACCCGCCATATGCTAGTTTAGTAACATATGAAAGTACTTCTATCATCCTAGGCACCACGTAGGATAGTTTTTTTTTTATCTAGTTTTTTGTTTGTAATTTTTTAGGGTAGTTTAAACGGTAATACTTTTTGTATTTTTCTCGTTATGAGATTAAAAAAGTTACATATAAGATAAAAAAAACTACTTTTAAGGCTTTTATGTGGCTCTTTTCGACTTTAGTGAACTATTTTTAACTTACGTCAAAATGGGTATATTTTTTTCGTTTTATGATGATGAATAAAAAAAGTAAAAAATTTAGCCCAAGAAATAAAAAAAATTCATAAGAGGCAAAAAAAAAGTCACAAAAAGCTATCACAAACAGTGCCTTAGCTTGAAAACTTAAAATTGTTTTAGTTGCGGATGATATTTTATTTTATGTTCTTTTAGAAATGAATTTGCGTAATTAATAATGAATAACTAAATACCACATCTGTGGTGCTTCAGCGCTAGAAGCGTCCACATGTGATTCTCCCACCCTTCGGTGAAGAGTAAAATCATCCAGATGATAAAACTGGAAGTCGCGAGATGAAAACTTGTAATCGGGACTTTCGACACCCAAAGTCTGGAAAAACTGGGCTTCCTAACAATTTTTTCAAATGAAGGATTGGAAGACTTAAAACGAGTTGCTTTCTTTAATCGGCAATTTGACCTTTCTCACAAAAATCTGCTGCTCCATGTATCTCTCAAATGGAGCAGCAATTTGGGATTAGGGCTCCCATGGTGATGGTGTCTGAATTCAATTTTCTCTTCTCATTCTTGTTTTGTCTTTTAGAAGCTGCTTAAAGAAAATCTCGGGCAATTATCAGAGAGTTGACCATTCGATTCTAATTTGCATCTATCATCGCTAACGACAAATCGTTCATTTGCTCTAAAGTTATCTCAAAAGCAATTATTAAGATAGGAAGTTTTAATACATCTCGAGCAATAAAAGATAATTAATACCGGCTAAGAGGATTCATGTTATTTTTAGCATTTTAAAATATCATGATTTTTCTCTTCATTATTGATTCGTGTCGTATCGTACTAAAAATGATTATTTAAAACCTTATTTTAACTACTAATCCGTAGGATAGTGTTAACATCTAGATATCGTCCACAGGAATTTGAATGCGATTATGATTTATTTATAAATATTTAATTAATAATTTTTTTAAAGGAAAAATGAGTTTGATTTTGATTATAATTCTAATTAAACTAAAAAATTAAGAAAGTTAAAAATTTAAAATTTGAATGAGAAAGGGATTCTTTAGGGTTTAGATTCCCTCTTTAGACAGTGATTCTTAGTTTCATTCAAACTCTAACTTATCTTTATTTGATTCAACCTAATTCTATCGCGACTACAAGACCAATGAAGATTATTAAGAAAATAAGCTTGAATCCAAACTCAGCATACTTTATTTAAACATTTGGTATGGATCATCCGAAGTATAACTTGTCCTACTAAAGTATAGAGTATCTCACGTTTGAATATCGAAGCACAAAAATAACAGGTGTATGATCTCGGTTTCACAATCACAAAAGTAAAAATGAAACTAGATAATCAAATTAAAAGCTTGTTGATCAAAACGTCAACATCTCAAATCACACAACGAATTGAATTCAAAATAAAGAATAAATGTACCAGTTTAAACTATTCCTAAGAATACCATCTAGGGATTCATCGTCTATTAAGAACAGAAAAAGCTTAGCCGCTCATGTTTGTTGGAGGCAAAGTTGTCAAGATCATTATTTTTGCAAAAGATTTTTGGTAAAAATTAACTGGACAGGCAAACGCCGAAACGGGTTCCAGATAAAATTTTTGACGTGTGAACAATCAAAATAAAACCCGTACAACTAAAGTTAATTTAGAAGAATACCTTTTGTCGATCAATTCTTCAACTACGATTTTATTTCGAATTGAACTTCCTGTTAGATCTTCTACTGTATTCCCTTACGCGATTCTCGAACGTAGTATGGGTAGACTATCGAGAACTCGTACCGGCAGAATCCAGATATATTTAGTCTTGATAGACAAAAAATGATATGAAACTGTTTAGCCTACCCGCATATATATAGGGCTACAGTAGGGACTTTGGGAGTAATTATGAGTAAAATTTTCAGTGGAACACAAATATCTACCAGCGATTTTGCAATTATAGAAAGACGTAGCAGTTTTTGCAATTTTCATAAAAAACTGAATTACAGTTCACACCACTAAAGAATTATAATTACACTATGACTCATAATCTCAAGATTTTCTTGCATTGAGCTCCTGTTATTAAGTGCTTACCATTTCACCCCACGTTAAGATTTTTGATACCCGCAAATTAAATTTAATTACTGACAATTTAATTTAATCGGTATCTTAATATTTCTTAAGCCATTTCGCTTAACTTATTTGATCGCCGGATAATCAAATCTACCTGCAGGGTTTGGCCCGGTCAAAACTTATAAGTTTCCTTAAGGGGGTATCGTCAATCCCGATCATTCGAGACGTGAATTCCGTCAATAATTAATAGTTGCCATATAAATAATACCGCTATCCAACTCACCGAGAATATAGACCCATATAAGATTGCACTCTCTAATGAATCAAAACATTTAATATATGCAAATCAATAATTATTTTAGGATTAAGAGGATAAACACTATTCATAATAACCTTGGGGTGTGAATTAATTTATATAGTCAGTATAAAATTAATGATCCAAATGTCGCGTTCAATACACACAAAGTGTACTAGCACAGAGAGTCGGAATAATAGACGACGCTATTATCTGTTCTCCGTAACCAATACAGGCATCCTAAAATTCTGTACTATAGTCGTATCAATGATATGTCCATTTTCATCTAAACTGTGAATATAAAACTTATATTATGCAAGAACTTAAAATCTAATTTTCTGTGTGTAAGCCGTACTCTACACACTAGATTAAATACTATACAGAATATTGGACATCTATGCATAACAAAGAAATGATACACATACATTACTCATAAAAAATTTCATAAAATAAAAAATTAATTTTATTAAAATAAAATTAAATACTTAAAATATGATTTTTAGTATAGCAACCATAACAATCTCCCACTTATACTCAAAACCATGCTACTAAATATCTGACTCCCATGCCCTCTACATGACTATCAAAAGTCTTAGCCGATAAGCTCTTTGTAAAAGAATTTGCAAGGTTGTCTCTTGATGCAAGCTCTATGTCTGACTGAAATCTGAGTCTGTGTACCCCAAAGGTGCTAGACTGTTTGTCTGGTAAACTAATATATAATCCTTAATCCTTTTTAGGTACTTGATTATATTTTTTATCGCAGTCTAATGCTCATGCCATGGGTTAGACTGATATCTGCTAACCATGCCAACGGTAAAACAATTGTCGGGTCTAGTGCAAAGTATAGCATACATGAGGCTTCCTACTGCCGAAGCATAAGGAACCACCTTTATCTTCTCTATCTCATCAGGTGTCTTAAGACATTGATCATTCGATAGAGTGATTCCATGCCTGAAAGGGACAAACCCTTTCTTGAAATCCTGCATGCTAAAATGAGCAAGGATATCATCGATATACTTTGCTTGTGATAAGCCCAACATCCTTTGTTTTCGATCTCGCATAAGCTTGATCCCAAAGAAGTGACTGGCTTCTAGTGAGTCCTTCATATCGAACTGCCTAGATAACCATACTTTAACTGTAGATAATGCCCCCACATCGTTTTCGATGAGCAAGATATAATCAATATAAAGTACTGGAAAGATCATCACGCTTCCGTCACGCTTCCGTCACGCACAGGACTCATCCGGACTTTGATCAAAATCATAAGATTTTATAGCTTGATCAATCCAAGTGTTCCAAGATCTCGATGCTTGCTTAAATCTATAAATGGATATCTTAAACTTACACAATATGTGTTTCTGGCCCTTTACAATGAATCCGTCTAGTTGTATCATATAAATACACTTGTTAAGACTTCCGTTAAGGAAAGCTGTCTTGACATCCATTTGCCTGATTTCGTTATCGAAATGTGCGACAATGGATAAGAGAATCCGAATAGTCTTAAGCATGGCCACCGGAAAAAAGGTTTCCTTATAGTCGATCCATTCTTTTTTGAGTAAACTCTTTATCAACAAGCCTAGCTTTGCAGGTTTCAACCTTCCCATCTGCTCCTCTTCTTCTTGTAGATCCACTTGCATCTAATGGATTTTATCCCTTCAGGTGGTTCTACAAGTTTCTAGACCTAGTTAGAATACATACATTTCATCTTTGAATTCATTACCCTTTACCAAAGATCAGTATCGTTGTCTTGAAGTGCTTCATTGCAGTTACAGGGCTCCGTATCCAATTCACCCGGAATCTTGTAAAATGACTTTTTCAAGAACATATACCGATCAGGTTGATGAACAACCCTCCCACTACGACGAGGCAGTACCTGTGTCTGTGTACAAGCAGTAACACGCTGTACAGAATCAGAACCATGTGCATTAGCACCCTGTTTTTGATTTACACCTGTCCCGATAATCCTTCCACAACGACGAAGTAATGGGATATCAGTGACTTGGTCTTTCGTTCTACTGGTATTTTCTCTCAGTTTTTCCAGAATAATATTATTTTTGGGCTTATGATCCATAATATAATTCTCTTCCAAGAATTAGGCATTGGTTGTAACAATAACCTAATGATCCTTAGGATTATAAAACAGACCACTCTTAATTCCCTTGGAATACCCTACAAAGAAACAGACTTCTGTCATTGGTTCCAACTTACCCGCATTCTTTTTCAGCAAATGTGCTGAATACCCTCAAATTTGAATGTGTTTCAGATTAGACTTATGCCCGGTTCATAATTCTGTAGGAGTAGAAGGTACTGACTTAGAAGGTACCAAGTTCAGAATGTAAACCGCTATCTCTAAAGCGAGTCCCCAAAATAAATTGGGTAAATCTGAATAACTCATCATGAACCTTACCATTTTCATAAGAGTCATATTCTTTCTTTCTGCTACACCATTCTGCTGTGGAGTGCCAGGTGCAGTTAACTAGAATGTAATACCCTATGATGATAAGTAGTCCTTAAACTCTCCAAAGAGGTATTCCACACCACGATCGGATCATAGTGATTTGATACTTTTATGCAGATGCTTCTCTGCCTCCGCTTTGAATTCTTTGAATTTTTCAAAATATTCAGACTTACGGTGCATCAGGTAAATGTATCCATATCTTGAGTAGTCATCAATGAAACTGACAAAGTACTCAAAGCCAC